>NJDC01058098.1:198321-229044 GCA_002245475.1 Calephelis virginiensis
ATTACACTCGCACTTAAAACGTGTAACTACATGTTACAAGTTTACTCACTAACGCGAAAGTTACGTTAGATGATTTTTGACGTTGCCATTACACTCGGGGCTCAGGATATTAATTGATTATTTGTTGAAATAATTCCACTTGAAGTTAAGCAGGTATCCCGTCGTCATTTAGTTTTAGCAGCCCATAGGGGCCGGAACATGGTTTTTGTTTCTTCAATAGGTATTTATTATCATTCATCAGAAAACGATTAAATATTGAATATTGAAGTTAGTATATGCTGATTGAGAGTCAGTCGTTGATTAAAAGTATAGACATTTATTATACAGCTACCCTACCCTCCAGTTTGGAAAACGACAATTGCAAGCACTAAAGCGATAGCGGAAGGAAAAGTTAAGGTTCTGTGATAATTTTAGTAAGATGTTGCACAGCTTTCAATCACATATTAAATTAATTTAAAGTACCTAGTATAAGTGTTATCTTAAAAAACTTACAAAAACAAGTGAAATCCCATCACAACATTTTATGTAAAATGTTGAGAAAAAGAGTCCATACATGTCTCACACTGACAAAAAGTTGTTACATGTCATTTAGAGCAAAGCTTGTAAATTTACACTTTCTTATTCTACGGACATTAACTTGTGTGAAATTATAAAATGTAAAATTTACTAAGGGCTTGTAGAGCTAGACAGTGTAGATTAACATTCAATAACTTTTTGACAGTGCGATATATATAGCTATATGGAGTCGTCTTAACGTATTATAGGGAATTGTTTTTAATAGGATTATCCTTTTCTGGTGTTTGACGGTGGAGACGTGTAACGTGTTCGACCTTAATTACAAAAAGTAGTCATCCAGTGATTGAAATTCGACCATAATAAATTATAATTACAAGTCATTCAATATCAATCATTAAAATATAATGGTCAAAGATTACTAAGGTTCTATTGATAAGAACTTATCTTCGTTTATCAAGACCGACTACTTTGTTTCCAATCATATTGCGCGCCATCTGTGATCTTTTGCCGTTATCAATATTTTTGTTTGGCATAGTAGTACTTGTAATATTTTATTTATTGATTTAATGCACTTTGTAAGCATTATTATTAAAAAATATTAGCGGTCTGCACTTCTATACGAAAACAATAAGTGTGCCAAATTTCATACTTCTCAGTCAGCGCAATTTTCTTAAGAAGGGGTCCAAAATTTTTGCTACATATCACTACATAGTACGCTTCCTCTGTCCCTATATCCCTTTGTATGCTTAAATCATTAAAACTACGCAACAGATTTTGATGCGTTTGTTTTATAGATATCTAAAGTGATTGAAGAGGAAGTTTATGTATATTACATAACCGGGCGAAGCCGGGCCGGGCCGCTAGTTAGTAATATTGTGATGGTAGTAAGTGACTTATGTCTAAGGTCTTCTGGTCATAATTAATAATATTGTGATGGTAATGACTTACGTCTTAGTTATTCTGGCTATAATTAATAATATTGTGATAGGTAGTTATCACTCATGTCTAAGTTATTCTGGTCATAATTAATAATATTGTGATGGTAGTGACTTATGTCTAAGTTATTCTGGTCATTATATTGATATTTCCTTGATGTTTGAAATGCCATTCGCTGAACAATTATTCCTGATACCAATGTAAATAGATCGCTTGCCAGTTATAAATCTTCTTTTCGAGGACACCGCAAAGCAATTTAAACTCTACCTGTACAATCTAAAATGCTATTTCTCTTGTTTACCCAACCAAAGTAAATCACGAGTGCCAGCGTTCTATATTTTTAGTCTATTTTTGGCTGCGGTAGGCGGTCGTTTGGTTAAGTTTTGTGAAATGTTTTGTTACTTGAGGTTTCGTCTGCATTCAGCCCATGCTTCCGGCCATTGTACTTTATCCAAGACCTTATTTTCTTCATGGAATTTGAGTCAAACCTGATTTAAAATGTTCGACTTTCTTGAAGTCTAAGTTTTTTACTATTTTTATATTTTGATTCGCCTGCGACTTAGACTCTTGTTGCGTAATCCAATATAACTAATTGAATATTTAATAGTTATGTAATAATTGACAGGATCGTCACTTCCCTGTTATTAAAATAATTCTGCCGTGTTCTCGCAGCAGTGTCGAATATGGCAAGGACAAGATTAAGTTTGTGTACTTGCCTACTTGTGAATTCCCTTTTATGTCTGCTACCTATTGAAAATGGATGTCACGAAGTGATGCTTAATAGCAGTTTAGGAAAAAGAAAGAAGTCGGCTGGATATCTAGTGAATACGGTGGTTGCTTGACGGTATTTGCCGAGGGTTTGGTTAAAAATTCATTCACAATGATGACCTTGTGCGAGGGCGCATAATCTTGGTGCGAAATCCAAAAGTTTTCTTTCCACCAAACTTGAACTTTTTCGTGGAATTCGGTTTTTTAAAAGCCGCATAACGCTCAAATAACATTCCTTGTTTACCGCTTGACCACAACACCGCGATAGACGAACAAAATACTCAACATGACTTTGACTTTTCAACGAGTTTGGTATGGTTCTTTCGGTTTCGGTTCAGTTCAAAGTTAAACACGTCCTGTCATTAGTTATAATGCGTTTCATGAATGTTCTGTCGGACTTAGCGTGTCCTCAGTGACACTCAAACGATTAAGTTTTTGGAGAAAAGTCAGGTCTTTTGGAACTAGCCGAGCGTTAACATGTTTCTTATCCAAATTATTAGTTACAATGACACATAACGACTATTGAGATACAAATAGTTCGGTTGCTACCTCTCTCAAAGTTAAACGATTATTTTCAGTCACTGTTTCCTTCACTTTTGCAATTTTAGCTTCAGACTTGCCCGGATTGGTACTACCGCCTCACCTGTTCCTGCTGTCATAGTGTCGGCGCTTGCTGTTGAAGTGTTCCGGGTCAGAGGATAAGGTAACCGCTAAACTTACTTTAGCTTGAGGTCTGACATCCAGGCCTGACATCCCAGAATCAGGTTGGTAACGCACCATTACCAACATTGATGTCTCTAGGCGGCGTGAATTTTTTATTGTGACTTGTTTGACTTCCAATATCACAAAAAAGTTACAGTCATTGATGGCGCGAGGCAAATCTTCCATTACATCTCGACCGTTTTTGAACACTTTGGAGGAATAAAAGCAGTAAACACGAGTTTTTGATTCAGCGTAAGCCTTTTGTAACATTTTCATTGACTCCAAACAAGAAATTCCATTGACGAACCAAAATGTAAGACAAACTCTTGACTGTTATGAAAATCGCAATACAATCTAAATGTGATATAACCAAAAACAGAATTCGTTGGTTCCATCAGCATGTAGAACGTTTTTGTATAGAATATATAATCGACCTTCGGGTATATAACAAATGTAATCTAGGAACTTTATTCATTGGGATCGGAAATCAAGAAATCCGGGCTAAAAGCATGCAGTAATTCATTCGTCGAAATTTTTTAACTAATTAATCATGTGTGAATCTTATTAGTATTAAAACATAAAAATAACTACGTTAAAATAACCGACTTCCAAACTAAAAAGTAAAAAATAATAAAGATGTAAAATTAATTATGTACACGTATTATTACTTATATGTGCCATTTACTAACAGGTTTGAAGTTTTTTTTATAGAAGAGGAGGCAAACGAGCAAGTGGGTCACCTGATGGAAAGTGATCATCTCCGCCCACCAACATCCTCAATACCAGGAGTATCACAGATGCGTTGTCGACCTTTAAAGAATGAGTACGCTCTTTTCTTGAAGGTTCCTAAGTCATAATCATTTGGGTATACCGCCCTCGGTAACTTATTCCACAAAGATGTTATACGGGGTAAAAAATGTCTTCGGAATCGCACAGTTGTAGACCGCCACGCATCTAGGTGATGGGCATGATACCTTCAGCTTTGACGCGATGTCCGAAGGTGGAAATCAGCGACTGGAATTGAACCAAACAACTCCTCAAAGCATTTCCCATGATAGATGCGGTAGAGAACACTGAGTGACCCAACATATCTACGCAACGCTAAGGAATCAAGCCGATTAATAATTGCCCGGTCATTGACAATTCGAATTGCTCAACGTTGAATGCGGTCAAACGGAAAGAGCTGGTACTGTGGAGCCCCTGCCCAGAGTTGAGAACAATACTCCCTCCATATGAGTTCGAATTTGCGCTTTATATAGTTGTAAGCGATGGCCCGGCTTGAAATACTGTTTCGCTTTATTGAGCACACCAAGTTTTTTAGAGGATATTTTAGCCTTCTCCTCCAGATGACCACGAAATTGAACATTACTCGAAATGTCATCGCCGAGTATACTAATGCAGGCTGTAGCAGAAAGGGAAACGCTCTCAAATCGAGGAGATGCGACAAAGGGAGTCTTTTTAGCGGAAAACGCGCAAACTTGTGTCTTGTTAGAGTTAAATTGCACCAGATTCTGCTGGCCCTAAAACGAAATTTCAGACAAAAGATTGTCAATTTTAGACACAAGTTGGTTCCGGCTCTCGATGACATGTTCCCGCGATATATTATGTCGGCCAAAGTATAAGGCTTCCCCAGTAGTGTCGTCTGCATAGCAATGAATGTCACTACTTTGCAACATGTCATTATTGATATGCAGAAAAAACAAAGCAGGAAAAATCACACAGCCTTGGAGAACAGCAGCATTGACAGGTTTGGACTCCGAGCACACACCGTCGACAACAACCTTTTTCACATACGATTTTCACATGATGCTACGCCCCGTCAAAAAAGTAGTGATCCATGTACATAATTTCTCAGGAAGATAGTAAGAAGGAAGTTTCGATAGAAGCGCCTTGTGCCACACCCGATCGAAGGCTTTCGCTATGTCCAAACTGACAGCCAATGCTTCTCCCTTGCTTTCAACTGCTTGCGCCCATCGATGTGTTGAGTAAACTAAAAAATCACCAGCTGAACAACCGCGACGGAAACCGTACTGACGATCATTTAACAGCTGGTGCTCCTCTAGGTACCTTAAGAGCTGGCTGTTTGTTATTGATTCCATAACTTTGGAAAACAAGGAAGTTATAGCTATAGGTCGGTAATTGGGTAATTGGACGGATCCGAGCGGTTACCTTTTTTAGGGATCGGATGTATTAAAATGGTCTTCCATGAATTCGGTACAATGCCTGATGAATAGGAGAGCCGGAAGAGTCGCGTTAAAACCGGTGCCAGCTCAGGAGCACACACTTTGAGAACAATCGGAGGGATACCATCGGGCCCACTCGACTTGTTGACGTCCAATGAAATAAGTGTTCTACGCACTGAACTCTGCAGAAACTTTATTTCAGGCATAAACACTTCACACCGCGGGATGGTCGGCGGCGTGTTTCCATGGTCATCTAAAGTCGAGTTGGAAGCAAAAAGGGAGCCTAGAAGTTCGGCTTTCTCTTTCGCATCATGGGCCAGCGAGGCATCACTCCGGTGTAAAGATGGTATCTTTACCATCGCCTCGCGAAATTTCCTTAGACTGCCTTGGTGAGAGACCAAAACGATCTTGTTCCTGAAGGTAAGCGGGCCGATTTTTCGCCAATTCTGCCAATGTGCTCGGACTTTGCCCTAGCAATAGCTCTTTTGAAAGAGTTATACTCTTTTTTAATTAAGTTGGTGTTTTCGCTGCCGTGCCCAAGGGCTGGTAGCATTTCCGCTTATTGCTAAGTGCCATCTTGCAGGGACGACTAAACCAATGCTGGGATTTGCCACCGACAGACACTGAAGAGAACGGAATATAAAGTTCCATACTCTGCAGCACCACATTAGTGACAGCATCAGCAACGATGTCTGGATCATCCAGCGAGAAGCTAATCTGCCTCCATGGGTAAGACGCATAAAAAGGTCGCATGCCGTCCCAATCTGCTGACCTATAATGCCACACTCGACGTCGGCTCGATGGTGATAGCCGCACACCGGGTGGAATGGACACTACACTCTGGACTAAGCAGTGGTAAGAAGATCTAAGAGGCGCATCGATAGAGACTTTATAGTTCCCTGGGTGAGAGGTCAGCAGAAGGTCTAACAGTGAAGGCGTATGATCCCCTACATCTGGAATTCGCGTGGGTGAAGTCACCAATTGCGTGAGATCATAGGACAAGGCAGAGTCGAGAACAGATCTTCCCGCATGATCGGTGGAACGTGAACCAAGCCAATCATCATGGTGGGCATTAAAATCACCAAGAATCACGATCTCCGCGGATGGGATCTGCTCAGATACAAAATCGGAAGCCATTTGCATGTGCTCAACGAGCCGGTCTGTCTCGGCATTGCCGCTATGTGACCTGTACAGGCACGCGTAGACACGCGGGTGGTCTGAGCAGTCAACGCGCAGCCAAAGAATAGACAGGTCTTTGCTTTCAAGATTGCCGAGGTGCTGGAAACAAATATCCTCTCTGACGAAAGCGCACATGCCAGCCCGAGGTATAAATGAATGTTCCAATTTATACCCCTGGTAGGAGAGGCACGATGTGTCAGCCGGATAAGATATTTGCGTCTCAGTCAAAAAGAGCAAGGCTGGCTTTGCCGTCTCCAGGTGAAAGTGGACGGCGTTCAAGTTGGAGTGTATTCCCCTAATATTGCAGAAATCCACAACGAGCGTGGAAGGGGTCGCTGAAAGTTTTGTGCCCTGCTTGCCTCGAACATATTTAATTTTACGCGCAAATCGGCCCCCTCTCATAGTACGTGGGGCCACCTAGCGTTTCCTGGTTAGAATCCGCGGATTCTAAATGTGTGTGGTGTTTCTACACCAGGAGGGGATTGGTCTCCACCATTAATGCAGGTGGTACCCCCCTGGGGACTAAAACTTTAAATATGCGGCTCCATTATAATACAAGGGGGGAGGGAGTGGGCATCCGTGACTCTCACCAACCAGGCGAAACCCAGCAGCAACGCACCTACTTCACGCCGGTCTTAAGTGAGAGAGTGGTACGTCCCCAGCCGTGCCGGCCCATTAAGCTGCAGGCATACAGGCAAACAGCATGGCACTACCACTTGGATAGTACCATGCTGTAGTAGGAGTACCAGTCGTTGCCCAACCTTAAACTTATAATTAAATCGTTGACTAACACCCATAACACAAGCATATAATTTGCTCTACATTGGGGTTAGGTTCAATATTTGTAACTTGTCCAGGAATGCATATTTATTGAATTAGGAAGTTTATTGTATACATTGGCCCATGAAAGAATGCTGTGGAAACGAGACACATTCGCAGCAAGATTATTTTTATTCCTTATTCCGTATATTTAGTTTTCAATCGCCTCTGTGGTCTAGCGGTCCGGGTGTTGGACTTGACTGCATGAAGTCCCGGGTTCGAATACCGGGTCGGCCAACACAAAGAAAATTGGATGTTTCCAATTTTCTAATGAAAAAAAAATTGGTCGGGATTGGAAATGTGACCGGATGGCGATAGGCTTGCCACCTATCACATTGTGGGACTTAGTGTCTTCGGCTAGTCGTGGGTGCCTTGGTTGTACCTCTGCCTACCCCTTTGGGGATATGGGCGTGAAGATACTTTTTTAGTTTTCAAAGGTACACTAGGATTTTATAGTTAGAATTTGGATTTCTCTTAATTTTCTTTCAGGTAAACTCTTGGGCCTAGGCCACAAATTGCTCTTCTGTAAAATAGATATAGTATTTACTTCAGCAGAACTCCACCAGAGAATAATTCCATTCGACATGATGCTGTAAAAATAACTGAAGCATCCTAGCGGTTTCAACAACAGTTAACTGTCTTATTTTTAACAGCATACGCTGCTGAGCTAAACATACTTGCAAGGTTAGCAATGTAAATAAAAAATTCTTACGGGGCCCGCCCGTAAGAATTTTTTTATCAATTGTCATTACTAAAAACGTAGTAAAGTCTACAAGGTCCAGCTTAATCTTATTAAGTTGTACATTGGTATATGCTTGCTTCACATTTATCATTGAAAATTTATTAGGTACATTTAGTTTTTTGCTTCATTAAAAAAATATACTTATATTGAGCCAGTGTATGACTTTTGAAATCGCATAGTTAGTTTGGTCATACATACCCAGTTGTCATTTCACTTTAAATGTAAGTGAAGTGTCCTCCGCGAATAATACGATTACGTGTTTGTCTTTTACGTAGTAAGGTAAATAATAAATATATACAAGGAACAAAAATGGACCAAGAATAGAGTCCTGGGGGATACCAATCGTAACAGCAGCACCTGTCGACTTTTTGCCATTAATCACAACTTTCTGAACTCTCCCATTCAAATAAGAGATCAGAAGAAAAACTGTCTTATTTCTAATTCCATAATGGCGTAGTTTTCTAATTAATGTACCGTAGCTTACGCAATTGAATGCTTTGGATAAATTACAGAACACTTCTTTTTTTATGATATTGTTGAAAGGCAAACAAGCAGATGATTTCCTGATGATAAGAAAATAACGCCCCCTAGAGACTTCAAAGGTCAAAGGTGGTAATTGTGCGTTGCCAACCTGAGGCCGGGATGTTAGGCCTCGAGCAAAAGTAAGTTTGCCTGCTACCTTACCCTCCAGATCGGAACACGTTAACGGCAAGCATTGGACGTTATGGCTAGGGCGGTGTTACCAATCTGGGCGAGTCGCTGCGAAACTCTACCGCCTAATAAGTAGGTATAGGTTACATTTTAAATTATTTATACGGGATACTCACGATCTCTTTTTATTTTATTTGTCGATATTTCGGCCTAGTTGCATAGGCTGTGGTCACGACGTCCACGTCCCGTCGTGACCACGGCCTATGCAACTAGGCCGAAATATCGACAAATAAAATAAAAAGAGATCGTGAGTATCCCGTATAAATAATTTAAAATGTTATTAATTCGCGACGATTTAAGTTTAAAATCCTAGGTATAGGTTAACTTTCGGACACCTTATACAGCGAAAAAAATTTTATGTGATCGAATCTTTACCTTACAAACCGGAACACGTCATGATGTTATTGCGGAAGGAATAGGTAAGGCGGTGGTACCAATCCGGGTGAGTCGCTGCGAAACTCTACCACCTAGTCAGATGTCATGGTGTTAGTGACGGTAAGCCCATGCTCGCCTTTTACGAGCTGCCTGGCAGGAAGGCAGATGGTCTATTCTGCAAAGGAGCCCGGACTAACACGGGGAATTGCATCCTGAGGATTCTCCCAACGCTCATTAATTTTCTTCAATTATTCCACGCCAGCGTCAACTGTCGATCTACCCCCGGGTAAAACCAAACTCTTTATTATGAAATAAACCTAAATTGTTAAAATGTAGAAACATTAGATACATGTCTACAAGTCCCATATTGGTCCAGGTCCGCTGACTAGAGTGGATCAGCTGCATCTTTGCCAAGAAGCTCGTAAGAGGCGAGCACTGTAGAAAATATAGGTCATCAGTCATCACTAATAAAAGTGGTAGAAAGCCTTGCAGTTACTTCCCCGGGTATTCCTGCCGCCATAATGATTCTGTCATATTCCGGTTCGGAGAATAGGGTAGGAGATAGACATGTACAATATGCCTAATATTTCTCAGGACGGCGACGCACCTGTATCATCTATGCCAATAGTTATTCTTGGATATATGCTATCTAAGACCACTCTTACCATCAGGAAACCCGATTGCTTATTCGCTGACCTATCACACAAAAAAGTGTAATATGATCAACTACAAAGCTATAACTATAATTCTAGTTATATTCAAGATTTGTGAAAAAAATATGTATTTTTTTTTAACTAACTTTGTTAACTTTTTACTTCATTTTATCTTATTAAAAATAATCAATATGAATTTAGATAATTAAGTGAATTAAAACTGTAAAAACCGATTCCAACTATTTGATTGGGTTTAACGATTCTGTTTTCGAAAAATAGCAAATAGCTTCTAAATGGTACCATATAAATTTTAGCAACATTATACTAGTAGTTTGTGAGTTACATTTAATAATGCAGAAATTTTTCGCTTATTTTGACGACCTCGGAATCAGGTCATCATTCATGATTCCGAGGTCGAGGATTCCGAGGATTCTTTCTCAAAAAAAAACCTAAACAAGAGTGGGCTGAGTACTGAACCCTGATGAACTACGGTTGTCAAAGAATTGGTGCCATCGTCTATTAATGGAGATTTTAAGGTGAATATATTATGCTCCATATCGTCGAAATCCATATTGATATTCCGAGACTGTGCACTCCTGTTGGATCTCGGAGTCGATATGATGCTTTCAACTACTCAAATGCTTTTTGCACCTTCATCTTGGTCCCTACACGCTTCTCGTCGCCTTGATGAAAATTTATTAATTGTTGTCCGATTGATCTTAAAAGGCTTTGCTTTCTGATCGAAAAACGTTAATCACCAGCAGCAGACGCGAACATCATAGATTAGGTATGTAAGAAAATAACCGGTAACCATAAAATCCCTAATGGGGAAATGAAGTTCGACATATAGGTAGGTTCTCATTGGGATGGACTTTACTATTGGTACTTTTGGTATATTTTAAGCATTCGTGATATTTCCTATCAGATATACCGCTTGCTGGTATCAGGCATATGTTTACACTATAAAAATATATTTAAATGTTCTATCGCCTATTTTCTGAAATAGTGTAGGATTCTTATGGTAAAATAAAGTTTGAAGTCGTTCCAGTAGTTCAAAATCTATTTTATGCAAATTGCAAACAAACAATCAAGGCTTTAGAATTTGCATTATGGTAGGTACTTAGGTACTTAAAATTATGGTACGAAAAAGTCAAACACTAATAGAAACTTGCACTTAGAGCTATAATCATTTACTTAATACCTCGAAAATAACATATATACATAAAGATATGTGAAAACAGATACAAAGATAATAATAAAATAAGAACATGTTGATAGGGTCGTTGCGCCTGATCGCGTCCACTTAGTGGAGTTTGCAGGTTTCAGGTAAAATATAAAAATGTTCTGGATCTAGTTTTGAATTAACTAATATTGTAAACCATCCGTAGTATAGTCTATTTAGGATGAAGCTAAGTTTTAGCCAAAATGTATAGTGATTATTTTTTAATAAATAAAATAACCGAAATAAGGCGATTTCGCCTATTTGCGTCCACAAATTCCAGATCGCGTCCACCCATGGCCTAGTTTGCGTCCACCAACTTATAAAGGGGTTAAGGGGAGATTTTATTAAGAAATTTGAAAGGAATATTGGGTTTCAACTATTACTGTATAAAATACATACGTTCACGCCTAATCCCTTGCTGGGTTGGCAGAGAATATCGAGTACCAAGTGTTACTAGCTTCCTCACAATAATTACTTTTTTCTTACAATAAAAAGCTGGTCGTGGAGATTGTGGTGACAAGAGTTGGCCGTGGATTAAAATTGACCATGGAAAGTCAACTTAGGTCTTCCCAGGTAACTAAGACATCTATCCACTTTCGCAATATATGTCTGTACTGGCAATCTTTCATTTCCCAATCTCACAACATGAACGAACCAACGGAACATGCCCTTACTCATTATTGTACCAACACTTTTTTAATCCCACTCTTTCTCGGATTTCACTGCTACGAATGATGTCAATCAAACTATCTACCCCTGCAAAAGCACTACCTGGACAAACAAACTCATTTGTTTATTCCAGCGCTACTACGTCTACTAAAACTCTTGAATACGTTCTGGCTACATCTTTTTCACATGCTTTCATTTCGTATCCAAATGTAGATACGCCTTTTTCTTTCCTATCAATATTCATTAGTTCATTACTGTTTGCAGCTCAGATGATTTGGAGCCCAAAATTAGATCATCGATTGTTTATATCAGACAGGTCACCACTAGGTCATATAATTTTTCTGTTTTTATTCAAAATATCTTAATTCTAGAATACAGACATTTTAAAATATTTAGTAGATTTTGTTGGATCTGCAGGTAGTAAGTAAATTTTCTTTTATAGATTTCACATCAAGCACGTCCATTTCACAAAAATTTTTAGTTTCCTTTAATTTTTTTCCTAACTATTATTACCTATCGTGTTCCCTCTTTCATTCTTGAAATCCTCTTTATCTTTATTATTTTCTAATGAAAACATCGTCATCCGGGATAGAACATGTGCCCGGTTGGCAATAGGTTTGCCACCTATCGCATTGTGGAACTAAGTATCTTAGGCTAGTTGCACCTTTGTCAACTTCTTTGTGGAATACGAGCCTGAATATACTTACATAATTGTCTTTATGTATTTAAAATTTATCATACAGGTGCTTGTGTATAAGTCGAAGAAGGCAGAAAAAGTTCAATGCGCTTGTTCCCTTCCGGAGCGGTGGTGGGTACTAGTCCCGATGGGATGATACAATGCACTCTACCGACTACCACCTGTTTATAACTGTCTGATTAAATTTTATAAAACAGTTACGTAAGACTTAGTATTTAAATAAACAAGTGGACGCCAACTGGTATATAGTATAATCCGTCCATCCAGTTTGTGTCCAGGTAAATTTTGACATCTATATCTTTTTCTATTACCATAATTAAGTGAACGCAAATTGGCTATTTAAATAAGCATAATAATAATGGTAAAAAAAAGCATCCTTATGACATATTTCTTTACATTAGAATAAAGGATCAAGATAGAAATAGAAAGAAGAGTTTGCGTCCACCCTGGACGCAAACTGGCTAATTCGTAATATTTATTTACCAGTTCGCGTTCACCTCATTTTAACTCTAAAAAATAAAATAATTAATCAAAATCATCAATATTTTTATTCTTTTAATCATTTTCAAGGCCTAGGAACAAATACAATCTTTAATTAAACTTAAAACATTGAAAAATTACGTATGAAACGCGCGCCGGTTCACTATTTTTTTACTAAAATTATGGATATTTACGCAACTTTTTTATATAGGTAAGATTGAAAATTTTTTTTAAACAGGAAAAATTAGCGAACAGTTCTTTTGTCTGTGTATGTATGTTCCTAATCTATTGTATAATAGGCAGAAATGACTTTTATTTTATTTCCCTAATTTGTTAGTACACTTATTTTTAAGGGTTTTTAAACGGTGTCCGCGAAATGGATGCAAACTTGGGCGTGGACGCGAATAGGCTCACATACCCTACATGATAAGAACCAATTTGCATTTTTCAAGACTACTAATGCCATCTCTTGCAAATACAATAAACTAACAAGTTCACTAGTGACGCTGGTATGTATTTGACGTCGTGTCACTTTGACAAGTAAAAAGTCTGTTGCGTGCGAACGAGACGCAACAATAACAAAGTTTTCATCGATTTGGCTCAAATAGCGCATGTCAAATGCAACAGAGTCTTTCGGCGAGTTACGAAATTATTTGAGCTTGTGATATAATATTTTGTTGAAATACTTCACCTAGGTACTTCTGTCTCCTCTATTCAAAATATAACTTTATATAAAACTCATAGTAGGTATGCCTGTCACCGGTCAAATTATAAAAAGAAAACTAAACACCGACGCTGTTATGGGGTTTCATAAATCCCATAGGTCATGGTTAACATTCAATAGAAAGTATAGCTCTCATTACGTGAAACGCACACGAAAAAGCTGCACACTTGACTTTTATTCTTGTGAATTGCGTTCTCTTTCCTATGCGTTAGAATTTATACCTTTATTTCACTTTTTCGAACTCTGTGATTATTAAATATGATTTTGAACCTTATGCGGTTTACAAAAGACATATTTCATATTAAGGCAATGTGAAATAGCCACTCATTTGATTATATCGTTGTGTGAGTGTTTAATTAACGTACACATAGACATTTAAGTGGTATACGCTGTATTTATAATCCTAGAAAGCAACAGTTTTTTCCTATCCATATATTTTTTCACCAAAATTATTTTCTGTCGAACTCCATTTCTGTCAATTGTGTGAAGACGTTAGTTATAGAACTTTTATAGGCAATCATTTATCCTTAGATGTTTTTTTATTTGTTTAGGTAAGTAGGTAAGTACTTCTTAAGTTGTAGAATGCAGAATATGTTTCGGTACATTTTTTTTATCTAAGCTCTAGCTAAATTTATAATTAAATGATACAAAGAAGATGTGCGAATCTACCAATATTTTGTGTCTTTTTTCGAGTTTTCTTATAAAATTAGTGATGTTTAGCGGACACCTAGGTACCCATTAAGTACTAAACTTGATGAAGATCTGAAAAATTAACGCCGGTCTACATAATTTGTTTAAACACACGAGTTTTCCATTTATGGTACCAAACAAACAAGAACATTTTTTTGAATGTACCTACCTACCTATTTCTAACCCATGTTTCTTTAGCAAATCTAACACGTGCAGAAACTTTGTGGAATGTATAACAACAGACTCATCAAAATTTGTCATTATCTCTTGTTAATTTATTAAGAAACAATACCTAATAAAAATATAAGATATCTAAGTCGTCAGATCAGTTTCCAAACATCGATATCTCGTGAACCTCACCCAAAGCACACAAACATATTTCGGACGCCCACATACACACATACTTCGTTTAACACGAAGACTTCGTCTATGCGGCGAATCCTGCACACAGACGTAACGTGCCACGCAACTTTGAACCTAAAAGTTTTTTAACCCTCGTAGTGTCCTACATTTATGGATCTCAGTGATAACCTCAAAATATAAATTTTCGGACAAAACCATGACATTCAGCGCTTTTTTCATGTGTAAATAGTGAGTGCGAAGTTTTAGAAACCGCCTTTTTGTGTTGATTTGATCTTTCGTGTGATGTCGGTTTTTTTACGGCCTAAACACCATCTGTGTTCGTTTCCCCTTATCCTGAAGGATGTGGCGTGATCAAGTTTTATTATACGGGAATTTATGATAGTGTATCGTGAGGAAAAGCTTGGGGCGTATTTCATTGTATTAAAATGAGCGTAAGTATTTTTTAATTGGACTATTTCAATACACGTTGCATCTTTTATGCAAATTAGGTTTTTATTGCTTTGAAACTAATTTTATGACAACATGGACAAGGACTTTATATTTACACATGTAGGTATATTATTTATGTGTGAAGAAAAATGTTTGAAAACAATTTGTTACTTAATAGGACAGTGATTTTTTTAAAGCTGGCGCTGTCTTTACTCTTAAATGTCAAAGTTTTCCTTGCTACATTTTTTCCCTTTTAAGATTAGATTCTTTAGATTTTTTACTTCATTCTTCTTTACTTATCGTCTTATTGGTAGAAAAATAGAGAATATTGATAATTCGCGAAGGTCGAGTTCAAATCTCGATAGGAGCAGGCTTTGTTGTGTTGTTGTTAATTACAGTTTTTCGGTATTATTATGAGTAGGTACAATCACACACACACACACATATCATCACGCCACGTGCCTTACGTAGGTATCAAACGTCACGATCCCTGAAGAGTTGCCTAGCTTCCTTCACATTAATTATTATTTTTAATAAAAAACGCCGGTTTTGGAAACTCTTGAAACCACCCTCGGTACATCCATCAACATTCGCACTGTACCTACCTAGGTACTTATCTGTTTTGTCAATCCGCTAATCACGCCTACAATTATCTAATTAAAATTTTAAAAAAAAATAGTAGCAGAACACAGAGAATTTTTAATTTCATTTCTGTATCAAGTCTTGCAACTTATGTTCACCCTTGCGCTAGCAGTAACTGTAGCGGGTAGATACGGTAAGTTCGCCTGTTCGCGTCCAGCCCCCAGTTCGCGTCCATTTCGCGGACACCGCTTAAAAAACCCTTAAAAATAAGTGTAACAAACTAGGGAAATGAAAAGACATTTCTGCCTATTATACAATATATTAGAAACACACATACACATACAAAAGAACTGTTCGCATAACTTTCCCTGTTCAAAAAAAATTATTAATCTTAGCTATATAAATAGGTTGTGTAAATATCTATAATTTTAGTAAAAAAATAGTGAACCAGCGCGCGTTCCACACGTGTTTTATCAATGTTTTAAGTTTAATTAAAGATTGTAATTGTTTCTAAACCTTGATAAAAGAATAAAAATAATGATGATTTTGATTGATTATTGTATTTTTACGTGTATACCAATTTTATGAATCAGCTAGTTTGCGTCCACGGTGGAAGCGAGCTCGTCTTAATATCTCTAACTCGATCCTTTATTTTAATATAAAGAAATGTTATAAGGACGGGGTTTTATTTTATTTTTACCATTATTATTATGCTTATTAAATTGCCAATTTGTGTCGACATAATTACGGTAATAGAAAAAGATATAGATGTCGAAATTTACCTGAACGAAAACTGGATGGATGGATGGTAATATATACCAGTTTGCGTTCACTTGTTTGTTTAAATACCAAATATTAATTAACTGTTTTAAAAAATAAATCAGATAGTTATAGATAGGTGGTAGTCGGTAGAGTGCATTGTATCATCCCATCGGGACTACTACCCACCACCGCTCCGGAAAGGAACAAGCGCATTGAATTGTTTTTGCCTTCTTCCATTTAGACACAAGCAGCTGTGTGGTACATTTTAACTACATAAAGGAAAATATGTAAGTATTTTCTGGCTCGTAACCCAAAAAAAGTTTACTAAGGTGCAACTAGGCCACGCACGATTAGAATAAGATACTTAGTCCCACAATGCGATAGATGGCAAACATATTGCCAGCCAAGAACGTGTTCTAAAACGGATGACGATGTTTTCATTAGAAAATAATAAAGATAAAGAGCATGTCAAAAACGAAAGAGGGAACATGATAGGTAAAAATAGTTAGGTAAAAAATTGAAGAAAACTATAATTTTTTGTAAAATGGACGTGCTCAATGTGAAATCTCTAAAAGAAAATTGACTACCTACCTGCAGATCTAACAAAATCTTTTAAAGATTTTTAAAATATCTGAATTCTAAAATTAAGATATTGTGGATGCGAAAAACATGACCTAGTGGTGACATGTCTGCTATAAACAATCGACGAAGTAGTTTGGGCTCCATCATCTGAGCTGCAAGCAGTAATGAACTAATGAATGACGATTGGAATAAAAAAGGCGTATCTACGTTTGAATGCAAATGAAACCAAAATAGCATATGACAGAGATGTAGCCAGAACGTATTCAAGAGTTTTAGATAGATAATTTTAATAGATAGTTTGATTGACGGCAATCGTAACAATAAGATCAGAGAAAGAGTGGGATTAAAAAAACATTGTTACAATAATGAGTAAGGGCATGTTCAGTTGGTTCGTTCATGTTGTGAGAATGGCAGATGAAAGATTGTCAGTACAGACATACATTGATAAATTGGATAGATGTACTTAGCTACCCGGTTAGACCTAAGTTGACATTCCATGGCCAATTAAACCCAGGGCCAACTCTTGCCACCACAATCTCCACGATTGTATGAAAAAAGCTTTTGCTTTTTATTGTATGAAAAAAGTAATTATTATAAGGAAGCTAGTAACACTTGGTACTCGATATTCTCTGCCAACCCAGCAAGGGATTAGGCGTGAACATATGTATTTTATACAGTAATAGTTGAAACCCAATATTTCTTTCAAAATCTTCCCTTTACTCCTTTATAAGGGGCCATCTATAAATTACGTCACGCGAATTTTAGAACTTTTCGACCCCTCCCCCTTGTCACAGGTTGTCACATTTTTAGAACCCCGTCCCCCTGTGACGTCACAACACATTTTTCAAACTTACGCATGTATCTAAAAATAATCAAAAGAAAACAGTTATTTTCATTTTTCTACTTATTTTTATTAAATAATCTTTAATAAAATCAACATAAAGTCAAATATTTCTGATAACAAATAGAATAAGCGACTAGTAAGGAAACAATAAGCAACTAATTAATGTAAATTTAAAATACAAAACTCAATCATCTTGTGTCCATGGACTTTGTATCCACTCTTTTATATTAGTTATCACTGTTAAATCAGGCATTTCATTTTCGTTCTGAATTTGAACGTCAGGAACATCCTTAATGTCGACATCATTTTCTTCCATCCATAAAGCATCATTCATTAAACAAAGAATTTCTCGGGCACGTCTTGCCGCAATTTTTTGAGGACGAATTTTTGCGATAGGTATTAACATTTCTTTTATTTTATGTGTCTGCTTGTGTTGATTAGCGGCTTTATGTGAGGAATAATATAGACCACACATGCTACACGATCGTTTAGATATGTATGACTCGACACTAGGACGGTAACTATCGTATGGCACTTGTTTTAAATCTGATGATGCTCGGAGATTTAATGATTATTGTAGTAATAATGGAGCAAACTTAGCCTCGGTGTCATCACTTCCTGCGACTACATAACCTTGTGATGTTTGTTATATCAACACAGGTGGAGGTAAAAATCCTTCCTTTAATAATTGCCAAAGACTTGAACGTCATGCTGGGCAAAATGTAATAGTCTCACATTTTACTATTTGTAGAAAATATTGTGACTCACGAACCATAAAATAATGATACATCAAATCAGCATAGGTATAATTTCAATTAATACTCGGATTACTAATAATAAAGGAATTCACTTAATTCCAGAAAATAATTTTAGATTGAAATATATTATTTTTACTCTAACAGCCTAGTGAAATATAACCTAAGAAAGGAGGAGATTCATACATGAGCTTTGACATTTTAATTTATGTAAATGTTCTTAATTATTCTACTTTAACTTAAAAACTTCAACGCTCATTGTACCTATTTATTTAAAATAAAAACGACCTTTAATTACCATTTTTATTTGCATTTACAAAAAAATATAAGAATGTTATTAGCAAATTAAAGAATTATGTCTTAAACTAAATACAAAATACCAAATCCTAATTTTAAATTAGGAATGAGCTATTTATATAATAAAAATACTGCAAACTTACCACAAAAAAGTTAGGCAAATTAGGCATCATTAGTTCTGTGGCAGTGTGTTTTTAATTGCAAGTTAACTCAATTGATTATTATTTTTTTCGTATTTTTTTGCTCAATATTGAAAACGGTAACAGACAGAAATTAAAGGTTATTATTAAACCTAAACCTAAGATAACCTTTCAAAATAAATAAGTAAATAACAAAAAAGTAAATTATTAAAGGGGGGCTCTCATACAACAAAAATGATTTTGTTTAATAGATGATAGTACGGAACCCTTCGTGCGCGTGTCCAACTCGCACTTGGCCGGTTTTGTTTACCTTCCAAACTGATGTAGTGGTAACAAATACACACTGCTTATAAGGAAAAAATTGGAACGTTATTCATCTTGCTTGAATTTGTTTAATGGCCACCGATCAGGCGAGGTCGACAATATTTACATACCACTAGACTGTTTCATTATTTGCTATGGAACCCGCGAGATGGAGTAAATTTAATACAAAATAAAGTTATGTTGTCAGATTCGGAAACGATTTTAAAAAGTATACGTTGTGCAATTTGTCTGTGTGTTATTAACACATTTTTTATATAGCTAAGATTAATTATTTTTTAAACAGGAATAGTTATGCGAACGGTCTTTTGTCTGTGTATGTGTGTTTTTAAAATATTGTAAAAAAGGCAGAAACTTCTTTTCATTTTCCTAGTTTGTTAGTACACTTATTTTGAAGGGTTTTTTAAACGGTGTCCGCGAAATGGACGCGAACAGGCGAACTTGCCCTAACTACCTAACTGATATTAAAAAAAAAAAACGTTAATTACCTGTGTGCTTCTTGCCGACTGATGCGTAATTCTCTACGTTTACGCATGTCTTTTACGTGGTTAAGTAGCTACAAACAAATTATCTCTTTCACTGTCAAAAGTATTTGTAGTACTCACCTTTAATTCTTCCCTGCTAGAGTAGGAACCTATTATGTACTCGTCTTTTCATTTCTCCCTTATGGCGCCAGGCGCCGACGTATGGTGCAAAGCGTCCTACCCCTTCTTCCCTTTTTTAATTTTACACAATACTTTTCGAAACTATAAGCGAAGGTCAAGGTTATACATTGCGACCAACAGTCACATGATGCATATGATGAAATAAGGTATTTTATGTGTGATTAGACTACTTTACAAACCGTGTAAAATGGAAAAATTATGTAAAGAGTATGAAAGTTTATCTCGGGTTTCCACGTGTAAATGTGCAAAACAACCGGAAAAATGCGAGGATTCTTTCATATGATTAAGACTGCCAATAAATTACCGACAGTTATTGAGTTATTATTTCCTAATATAGTATAATAAAGGGGAAAATGCAAGCATTCCAATACAATATATCTCATAATAAAAGTGTAACTGCGAGCTCTGTGTCTGATAAGATAACATTCTACTGAACACGATTAAATTCACCCAAGCACCAAATACTTGTAGCTGTTATCATATCATGTGCTATACTATATTATACCCATGAAATTGCAATGATTTGCAATCAAATTTCGAATTCATAATAAGGTAGGTATGTCTTAGAAGGTTATAGGAAGTAGATTTGTTGTTAAAAGTAGAAATGGGTCCGTGACTAAATAGCACCTTTTTTTTAATAATTATCATCAAAATTTTATATACCAGCTGTTTCTACGAAAAACACTCGTAAGGGACTATTTATTTATTTTAATTGAACACCAAACTAAATTAATGTTGTACTACAAAAAGAAAACTTAACGCCTATTGGCATTATCCAATCTTTGGGCCAACAGAGAGTGAAATTGCAGTTGTCACACAAATATTAAAAAATTATAGTCCAGTGAAGTTGTAAAAACCTCGTGGTTAGCAACATATTAGTCATTTCAAAATAAATAAACGGTACAACATTACAACGATATATACAAGGAAGGATATACAAGGATACATAATAAATAAATATTAATAATAATAAATATCCCTTTTTTTATAGTGTGGAAAATCCTCCCGGATACCCGCTGCTCTCGGGGGAGAACAACGGGTTATGTCGGACTCGAACCGACTTTAAACCACACTATGACCTTCGTGCCGCCCGGCTAGGAGCGAGATGGGGTCGCGTTGACATTCACCATCTCGCTCCGCGGCTACGGCCCGGTCTTTACCGGGCCTTCCTCCGCGCTAAAAGAGGAGCAACTCCGGCCACTGGAGTCGCCCCCAGGCGTGCGAGGCCGTGCTGGCCAGAGGAGGTCCCCCGACCCCCCCGGCAGCCCTGCATCGGAAGCACTTTGAAGGCGGAGGAACCGCCTTCTCGCGCCTCCGGTCCGCCTGTGCCGGAGCGGGCATGTGTTGGGTCGTCCTCCCGGGCCCGCTCCGCGGTCTCCTTTTGCATTATTAAGTCTTCGCAAAAGGAGACCATCGCCTGCCAGGACCTGTCACTACCGAGCATAGAGTTGACAACGCTCGACAGCGAGAGGTCCTCTCCTACGATTGCTGAGAGAGTACGCCGCTGTTGGTCGAAAGCGACGCACTACCCCAGCGTGTGGGACGCCGAATCTTCTGGCGTCTCGCACTCGTGGCAGGCGGGGGTCACCTCCCGTCTCGCGATCTTGTGCAGATACTTCCCGAAGCATCCGTGCCCGTAAAGCACCTGCACAAGACGGAATGTCAGCGACCCGAACCACCGCTGCAGCCACCCTCGGAGGACCGGTCGGATAGCCTCCACCGTCGCCTGCCCAGGGACAGGTGGGGCTAGGTCCTCCTTCCACCGCTGCAACATGGTCTCCCACGCCTGCCTCTGCATGCGCCTCACGCCAGGGGCTTCCCGCGCGCCCTCGCTGACGATACCGCGAGGTATGTGTCAGCAAGAGCACGCGCTTGTAGCTCCCAGGGCGGGTCTCCAGCAAGGACGCATGCCGCCGTCCAGGATACCGTCCGGTATCCGCGTATCGCCCTGGTCGCGATGACCCACTGCGGACGTCGCAGCAGGGTCTTGTTGGCGCGACCGAGGGCGTCTGCCCCATACAGGGCCATACTCCGTACGAGGCCGGAGTAGAGCCGTCGGCAGGTGGCGCTTGGGCCTCACACGTTGGGCAGCAGCCTCCCCAATGCAGCGGCGGCACCTAGGACTCTCGGGGCGAGCCGGACAAAATGTGACCCGAAAGTCCACCTCCCGTCCAGGATGAGACTCAGGTAATTCATCTGGGTCCCAACCCGGACCCGGACCCCATCCAGTACCACCCGCGTACCTGGAGGGGGTCCGTCCGAGGCCCATGGAACAATAGGGCCTCGGTCTTGGGGAGGTTCACCTCCAGATCCAGGGAACGTATGCTGCCGACGACGATGGTTGTCCCCACCTCCGCCAGCCGCAACGTATCACCCATGTCCCTCCTCCTGGCTACGACCAGTGTGTCGTTGGCGTAGCACGCTACCCGGAGGTTGTTGGGCAGCGAACCGCGGAGGACCCAGTCGTAGCCGATGTCCCACAGGAGCGGGCCCAGAATGGACCCCTGTGGGACCCCGCAGGTGTCCGCGACGGTATCATAAGCCTTCGCGTCTTTCCACCAGGACCTCGTGGTCCCGGAGGTAGTCGGCCAACAGTTCTTGCAAATACAGGGGCACCCCATGGTAGCGGAGCTCCTCCTGTATTGTCCCGTGTGGGAGACTGTTGAAGGCATTGGTTATGTCTAGAGACACCGCCAACGCCTTGTCACCTTCGCGAACCGACTCCTGCGTCCAGGCCTTGAGCCAGAGCAGGGCGTCTATACAGGAACGCCCCGCAATGAACCCGTACTGTGCCTTGGACAGGTTAGGCCCCGCCCCCTCGAGATGCCGAACGAGTCGGGTTGCCACCAGGCGCTCGAGCAGCTTCCCGACGTCATCCAACAGAACGATGGGCCTGTAACCTGAAGGAAAATCAGGTGGGCGATTCCCCTTCCTCAGGAGGCACAGCCGGCCTTCCTTCTACAGCGTCGGGCATCTCCTCGACGCAAGACAGGCGTCGAAGAGCCCCCGAAGCCGTGGCTCAAGTGGTCCCAGGGCGATGTCCAGGATTTGCCCCGGGACCCCGTCTTGGCCCGGCGCCTTCCTTTTGCCCCGTAAGCGGTCGACAGCGGCCTCCATCTCCTCTTCTGACACCGGTGAGATGGAAGCCGGGTCGAGCGCATCCCCACCTAGGCTTGTTGCAGAGATCGCCATCGCTGGAGGCGCAAACTGGGGTGATGCCTCGGGGAACAGACCCCCTAGCACCCTGCCCATGAGCCCGGGATCCATCGACCCCGTGTGGGATGCCTCCGTCCGGATTTTTTTCCGAACGGAGCGATACGGGGGTCCCCACAGATCCCAGTCAAGGCTCTCTAACGCCACGCACTGCTCTTCGCCTCACCGATCGCCCGCTGCGAGGTCCGCCTCGCTTTACGATACGCGTCGTACAGCAGGCGCTCGGCCTCCAGCTCTGAGGCGGAGAGCTCTCCATCCGCACGGCCCCGACGTCTCCGTCTGAGGCGGGTGTACGGCCGTCGTGCCACGGCGCAGGCCGTTGGTCCGCCATTTTGACAGACCTGACGACGGTTGCCACCTCAGCGAACAAACTCTCCAGTTTGTTGGCGAGTTTGTCGGCCTTCTCGCCTCCCTGTGTGCCTGCTATTTCCAACATACGGGCTCCTGTGGCCGTCGTGTGGACATTTAGATTACATGTACATTTTGTCAATTGATTAAGTAGTTTTTTTTTTACATTATGCCTATCTCAAAAAGATGTCCTACTTAAATGAACAATAAAAAAAGGAAATATCGGACATAGAGATTTCGGTATGACATGGCTCAGTAGAGCTCAAATGAAATTATGGCCGAATGAAACCAATAAAGAAAATCAATAGAATCTTAATATGTTCAATTAGGTGGGCCTCAGCAGGGAAGATCGGGTTTATTGGAAACACCAGTGAGTGCACGGACGGATCATTGAATTTGAATCTGAAATCGGTAATTTTAAATCACTAAAAAACAAAAGTTATTTTTTTATGATTCTCCAAAAATCACTTCTGTGTTCTAGTGGTCCGGTACTGGACTTGACTTTATGAGGTCCATTCCATTCCCGGGTAGTTAAAAGTAAATATGTTTTTTCTTTGTAAATAGCTTGCTACCACGTTGCTTGCACGTTGGTTGGCCCTACTCTACGACTCTACCTCTTCAGGGATACGGAATACGTGAAGATACCTTCCTAAAACTAATTTTAGCTACTAAGCTATTTTTATAAAATACTATTCGATCTGGCGAGCTTCGTATCGCTTGACTCCTACCCGGTCAACAGTCCAAAAGCAAAAACGATTTTCCCGCCCGATGGCCAGCACGTTTGGTGAAAAATGGCGGCAAAATAAAATTGGCGAATAACGATGATATCTTTCGATTTATGTATTAAAAACATATGAATGTACCTATATATTTTTAGAATCCTTGAGAATTAAGCTACGTAATAACGTCAAAATGTGTATGTTTAACCTCAAAACCAATTGCAACAAACAAAATGTGAAAAAACTTTCCGTGTTTTTTCCCAATTTTCCCAAGAAAAACATTTCTTATTAAAAACAAACGTGTTTTATTTACCTTCTGTATACTTTATTCGAAAGAACATGAAACGTTTAACAGAATGCAATTAGAAAAACAATTATGTCCATGCAAATATTTTACAACACAAGCTTTATAGAATTAAATTCTTGCATGTTCGAAAAGTGTCACGTGCTATTTAATCTCTTATTATCTCTTATTATGGAGTATTTAGTGGAAGACACTCATAAAACTTACATGTTTTATCTGTAGATATGTCATATAAACATATTACAAATGTTATTTACAAGAATCATTTATTATATAATTAGAAATAGTTAAAATCGAGCGGGCCGTTACGTCACAAGTACAGACATACATACATGACCGACTTAAATATCGCTAAATTTTATGTGAAACTAGTAAAATGATGTGTAGTGTTTTATAAAATTGTTTATCACTTACCAAAATATAATTCTAAAAGTTTGTATTAAAGTATTGTTTTTCCCGTTTACCCTGCAAATTTTCGTAGTTTATGTTTTCATGTGAACCTTCTCCTGATAATAACCATCACAATAAAAATATAATTATTAGCAATCCCGGTCCATCCGTTCAGGCTTGTTGCGTTGACCGAGCTAAATTAGGATTCTTTTATACAGATGGGGTATTTTTAATAAGGTATTGGTAGTGATTGGTGAAATACAAAAGAGATGAAAAATTTTAGACATGTCCGATCAGTCCGAAAATATCAAATCGTGCTGTTTTTAATCAAAATTTTAAACGTCAGTAGAAAAGTCATGTAGAGACTAATCTGGCAGTACTAAAAGTGTTTTGTCTCTTTATATAACTTTAGTGGAAAGAAGATAGCGATTAACTTAAAATTAGTTCGCAACAAAATTACCAACATTACCTACTTTGTACCAATCTATTATAATTTGTGGTTTAAATACAAAACATTATTTTATTGAAACAAAATATCATGAACCTACATTTTCATTGATGATACCTACTACTTATGGCAATAAAAATATATTTTCTTGTTATAAACCAAAGTTAATCCTACGCTAGTAACACTAACGTTTCCTTCAAATTACTTGGTTTGAAACAGCTTAAGCTGCGCGATATTAAGTGAATAAAGTCATAAGAATGTCATAGTTTATAATATAATATATTGTTTTCCACGTGAAGCCACTTTTAGGGGTTCTATTTTTGTATAGTATTTGGGTGATGATCCCGGTAAACGCCAGAGTTTACATCCATATCCTGCTTCCCAACTTTGATTAGTCTTAATTTTCCACCACAATTTCTTTCCTGAGATTTTATTCGTAAAATAATCACGTAAACCCAGTAGGTATATTCTTTCGGTCTGTGTAAGTCCACGATAACAGGCGACAACAAATTTATCTGCGATACATATTGCATGAACCGAGCTCATTATACTATCGAAATTCATACAGCTAATTAAACATTAGTAAAATAATGGATCAGGTTTTGCTCAAATTATGTTTGATACCGACCTAATACGATGGCATGTCCTCAACTCAAACCAGCACTTGGCAACTGCATTTGTAGCTGTCATTCACAGTTCTAGGGCGCGATAATAGATGGCGCTTAGTTATTGCTCAATAATTCTAATTTTGCTTAAGTATTTTTTCATCTATGGCCAAACTAATTAACAAAAAGTACATTGAATAATTGGTCTTAGAGACATCAGCTAAAGTGGTTGATCACTGCCATCTGCTGCGCAACGCTGGACCTACTGCTTGCAACGTATATATGCATAAATATAAAATGTTTAAATTGTGTACTCGTATAGTTCCTACCTCTCTTGCTTGCTTTTTCACGAATTATTGCTTTTGTTCTTCCATATTCTAAGTAAATGAAACATATAATAATCTTACATATTTATTGATTAAAATTATACAAAATATTATTATAATAAAATATTCCTTTCGAAACTAGTAATATGTAGTCAAGTAAATTGTAACCACATTCCTGTAAATAAACGAGATGTGATTGACGATTCGTTATGTAACGTTATGTGACATAAGTCCATAAAATGTACCCAATTGAAATTTCACGTTTCGTTGAAAATATTGAATTAGCTCAAATCACAAACTTCGGAATCAGAAAAATCACCAAGACCAAAGAACACTAATAGTCTACCGACTCAAGACTGACAATTGACAAATTAAAATCAGTGTTGCAAGAGTAAAATTCGAAAACTCGTTAAATATTCTATCAGAAAATCGGGAAATTTAAATTAACCAAAATAAAACACTATTTGATAAAAACCAGTGTGATAAAAAATATATCAAGTCATAAAAAAATAGTTAAAAGCCATATTTTTAAGAAAATAAGACGAAAATGCGTACGTATTTTCAGTGATTACAGTTTATACGCTTACGTATTACCACTTTTAGCTAACGATTTTGTAGACATTTTATATGTATATGTACGTAAAACCCCCTTACCTTACGTATGTAAAATTTAATTACTACATTTTTCACCTACAGGCTCGTGGTGTTTTAGTGCGATATTTGACAAGATTAAATTTTTATTACAACATTTGATATATACTGTAATAATTAAAACATTAAGAACTACCTGGAATTTGATCGTCACACACTCATCGTTCGTAGTTCGTCACGTTGGTGTAAAACAGTTCTTCGAATAGTAATGGTATACAGACGGCTGAAAAGTGTTTGAAGCTTAGGCTCCGCTAGTAGTATATTAATGCGTTTAGGAGCCCATTTCAATGCCATTCCACACTTCATCTTTTAGTTAAATTTCTTCACCTTTCGTTTGGATAGGAAATGGAAAATTATTTTGACACGGTTTAATGAATCTTTTGTACAAATGTAATAATAATAATATAAGTGTGTAATTTTATTTAATTTTTCGTTTGAGTTTTCGTGGGATCGTAAAAAAATTTTAACGCTGTTTTTTCACATTTATTGAATCGCCATTATAAATTAAGAAAAAAGATTATTTTGGTGGTACTTTGTGTACTTTTGTGCACAAGTGGAGGATTCTCGAAATCGCCACTTCATGTCGCACTTCAGTGATCTTGGGATGTTACCGCTTTACTTTAAACCCCGACATGACTGTTTATAATGAGTCATCCACTATTTTGAGTAACTCAAACCATGTTTTGTAAAATCAGGCAGTAACTTGATGCAAACGAATTAAACTTAACTAATGGCAGATGCTTACACTCACTCAAAGTAGTGATCAAAAAATAAATTTTTATCTTAATGCCATCTAGTTTGCAAAGTCAAAACTAAAAAGCAAAGCTGCTTTTCCATAAAACAACCGAAAAGTACCTATTGATAATCCCGTGCTAATTAATTACAATGTAATCAAAAAACTTTTTATTTTATGAAACTTAGGTTCTATTTCCATGTCAAAATAGATAGATAGGTAATTTTGCTGATACATTAAAGACAATCCACAAAAATAGTTTATAATATAAACCGTTATTTTGACGATTCTACACAAAATTGCTTTTGAATTATTTTTTTTGTTTTTTGCACGTTAAGGGGCGTCTCTCTAGTGCAATAGCGCAATCTCTTCGCCCTCACGACAACTAAATTGAAATTTTCGAACTGAATGTTCAGTGAAATTATTAGAACGAAGTTCCTTATTGCGCGTTGTGAATGGGGGATAGACGGAAAAAATTCTTACGAAAATGTTGTCACGACACTTTTTGCTCTGTGGTCTAGCGGTTCAGTAGTTGGACTTGACTGCATGAGGTTCCGGGTTCGATTCCCGGGTCGGACAATTTTTCATTTTTTTTATTTTTCATTTTCTATTTTTTTATTATCATTTTCATTTTTATTATTTTATTTTTTTTACATTTTTTTTATTTCATGTTTCTCTGTCTGTCTCTCTCTATAAGAGAGATAGAGATAGAGATTAGTAGAGATTGATAGAGATTGAGAGAGAGGGGCGGGGGAGAGAGAACTTCGTTCCATCCGAGTGTCCCTTGACACCTCTCAACTTTTTTGAATTTATTACAAAAAGAGAAAATGGAGTTTAGGTACCATAAACAGAAACGATGGTTGCAGTTTTTTCATATCTAATTTTTGAAGTTCGTTTACATATTGAGTAAAATTAGTCGATTTAGGTGGCAATTTGCAGATTTTTTTTCAGTTGAAATTCACAAGTGACAAATTAATGAAGAAATCAATGTATCGTGAATTGCCTTTTTGCCGCCAAATCTCATCAATTGAGCTTGAGTGAGGAGGCCATCGCTTTACTCAAGACGCTGACAAGACTTTTTTATGAATGCTTTTTATGGCTAATTTGGAATAAATAAAGGCGATCGGCCTTTTTAAATAGGGTAGCTTGACGCAAATGAAACTTGACAAATGGGGTTATAATTAATTAAGTCTAACATTTACATTAAAACTAATTACCGACAGAAGAGTTAAAGAGTCAGAAGAGTTTGAGTGTAAATAATTTGAAAGCTTTCGCAGAAAATGTAATGAAAATGTTGTAATCTTTGAATTTAATTGAATTATAAACCAACAGATAATTTTCCTGAAAAGATTTCAATATCTCTTTACTTAATAGACTAGTCTCGAACAAATTACGCATATCTTTTTTAAGAGAATTTACAGAATTTTATATAGGTACATTTTAAGTTCAGAACTAGGTAGGGTCATTTCGCCAGTTCACGTCCACTTAGTGGAGTTTGCAGGTTCGAGGTAAAATATATAAATGTTCTAGATCTAATTTTGATTTAACTAATATTGTAACCCAGCCATAGTATATTTTGGGATGAAGTTAAGTTTTAGCCAAATTGTTATTTTTTTTATAATTATAAAAACCATAATTCCAGATCGCTTCCACCCATGACCCATAGACCAGTCCGCGTCCGTCAATTTATAAAGGACTTAAGGGAAGATTTTACTTAAAAAAAGGAAATAAATATTGGTTTTTAAGTATTACTTTATAAAATACATATTATGTTCCTAGTCCCTTGCAGCTTTGGCAGAGAATATCGAGTACCAAGTGTCATTAGCTTCCTTCACATTCAATACTTTTTTCGTACAAAGAAGCTGAACACGGTCTGAACGTGTAGTTCTCTTACTAGTCTGTGCCTTAGAACGAGAAACCGTCAGCGCACCACGTCTGCGACAAATCGCCATATATCTGGTGAATTTTAACTAAGTAAAATTATTAAAGAATCGATTCAGTGTTAATTTAATTTGAGACGAATACTTGTCATACAATTTACGGGATTAATTAAACAATGTTATCATTTGTACAAATCAACTGTTTTCTTTTAAATTTTCTTACCCACGAGCACGCCCACAGATTAAAAATATGTCAAGGAATACTGAAGAAGGATCTCATGCGTCTTTAAGCATTTAATTATTTGTTGGCAAAACATTTCATTTTTTAAAATGCTTTGAAATGTTTACTGACACTTTTCAAAAAAAAAGTATTTTCACGCCCATATCCCCGAAGAGGTAGGCAGAGGTACAACCAAGGTACCCACGACTAGCCGAAGATACTAAGTCCCACAATGTGATAGGTGGCAAGCCTATCGCCAACCGGGCACAATTCCAATCCCGACCAACATTTTTTTTTATTAGAAAATTGGAAAAATCCAATATTTTTTTTTGTTGGCCGACCCGGGATTCGAACCCGGGACCTCATGCAGTCAAGTCCAATACCCGGACCGCTAGACCACAGAGGCGAAATACTTTTCAAATCTCCGTATTTATGAATAACGGCATAAAAATTTTAGTTATCGCTCTAACTCAGGTTGTCTTGTAAATTATTGCTTAATTTTATACTTACATGCATACATTACATCTTCACGCGAAGTCCCTTACGGGGTAGGCAGAGAGTATCGAGTGCCAGACCTTATGATCCTGACAAACCTGTCTTGCTTCCTTCACATTCATTACCTTTTTCATACAAAGACTCTTGACACCACCCTCGGATAATATCCGATTGATCTGATCGTGAAATGTCAGCTTTGGTCTCCCCGGGTACCTACATCCATCCACATTCGCATTGTATATCTGCTTTGTCAATCTTTCATCTGTTATTCTTTCCACATGACCGAACCAGCGGAGCATGCGCTTTCGCATTTTAACATCAACTATTTCTTTCAATCCGACTCTTTCTCGGATTTCACTGTTACGAATGCGGTCAGCGAGCGTTACACCACAGATTTTCCGTAGTGCTCTCATTTCGACCGCATTTATCCTACTTTCATGCTCTTTCTGATATACCCAACTCTCGGTTCCATACAATAACGTTGGAATAAGCACAGAATTATGCAAAGCGAGTCTAGCTTTTTGACTCAAAACCTCGCTTTGGAATAGCTTACCCAACGCTCCATTCACACTATTCCCCGCACAC
>NJDC01058098.1:249378-260765 GCA_002245475.1 Calephelis virginiensis
TCTGCTGTTCACAAACTAAACTTATTTTAGATGCTTGCTATCTTTCTCAAATGAAACAAAAACAAAAGAGATGGAACGTTTTAGGAATGTCAGAATAGTCCGAACATGTCAAATTGCGATGTTTTTAACCAACGTTTTCCGAGAGATCTATTAAAAGTCTATAAAAAATGTCGTGTACAATCTAATTTGACAGCGCTAAAAGTGTTTTGTCTCTTTCTGTTACTTTCGTTGAAAGAAGACTGCGATAACTTAAAATTAATTTAGTGAGTGCGCTACAAAATTGCCACCAATGTATTTTGAATTCTATTTGTTTACACTAAAATACATAACTGTACTTACTTTAAAATTTTATTACAATGAATATTATAGCTATTAACGGGTAACCTTCATTTTACGTTTTACAAGACTCGTAGAACTAGAGTGAGTTAGCTATATTTGGTAATTGACATCAGTAGGGTTACTCTTGAACCTCGACTCATGCATCATTGAAAATTGGAATCGAGTATGTCATTTTAGGTATTCTTGAATATGATACTACTATAGATACTATATATTATTAACATTTAGTTAACAGTAAACAAATAATAATTTATCGGATTTGTTAAATTTATTTGTAACATTTAAATAATCCGCTAGTACTTGTTCAAAAGTATCTAAAATGACATATACAGGTCCTTGTTAGAAGTGTACCCAATCTCCAGACGTTTTTTTGCTCCAGAACTTCATGCCTCAAACAGTGCGACCAACTAAACTGTTTAATATACAACATTGCTACTGTGACGTTTAGTGTTTCTGGTTGGGTATTTTACCTAAAAATAGCGACAGCAATAAATTTTTTAACAAAAAAAGACCTAGTCATAAAAAAATAATTTTCCGTGCTCACACTTCAGAAGCTAACGGTGGAACGGTATTTCACGAAATAGCTTAGTTACGATTTTAAATACTGAACAGGTGAGTTTGTGGCACTGTTCATCTTAAGTTGGAGCTGTCTCGTACTGGGAGAACCCCCAAGAAACTTCTTTTACGGCAAGAGTCCCCTCCCCTAAGCCTGAAAGATAGTAAGAGTTTGTATAGGACAAATTAGGTATGGTTTTTCCCATTTTTTAAATCTTGTTTGAAATCAAAGATTATAATTAATTCCTCAATTACACCGCTATCCGTGTCAGGTAGGGGTTACCTAAGTATTTTTTTTAATATTAGCAAGACACATGGCATGAAAGTCATGCGTGGCATGTAATGTCTAAACTTAGAAATAGGAATAAATATAAAGAAGTGCAACAATCTTTTAAAGCAAATTTAGTTATATGAAAACTTTTGAAATCGAAATACAACTAAGTAACATCTCTTTATGTTCTTTATCTCAACATTTTTTATATGCTCATTTTCACGTAAATTTAAAGTAATGTCCTAACAGTCCTAATGCTGGCCATGTACGTCATATTTTGTTTTTAAGTTTGTAGTGATGTGTTATTACAATGGTCGATATTTTATTTAATGTTCCTAGAAAAGAGTATTTTGGACAAGATATTAATTTTTAGCATGTATGAAACACTGGCATTGAAATAATCAATCATAATAAAAATTCGTTCAAGTACTCACTTTGAAGTAAAGAAAGTGGTTTGGATGTAATATGATAACATTTAGTTTGTAATAATAGTGAATCTTGTAAAAATATAAAAGTTAACTTATATAATTACAGAAATATTTGTACACCACAATGTGAAAAACAACATTAACATACAAAAAAGAACAAAATATACCGACGTATTGATATAGGTACTCTTCCTTTTAAGAGACGGTTAATAAAAATATGTATCATAATATCTATCTTATTTCTCATTGTAGTAATAAAATTATGTAGGTACTTGGGTTTGTGTTTTTAAACTGGAAAATAAACTGGATGTTTAAACTGACAGCACCAAAAGAATGTTTTTTGTTTCGATGTTTACGCATTACTCCAAAACAACTGATACGATTGCTGTGCAGTAAAACTTTACTAATATACTCGTATCAAAGAAACGGTGATTGAAGGAATGTTGGAATTATTACATCTATTTGGTCCTCGTGAGGTCTTGGTTCGGGGCGAACAACTACTACTACTTGAGACGATAGGTTACAGGTACAAACACTACCTGAGCGATTTTTTTCTTTTTTTAAAAAATATAGAAATTAGTATACTTACCTAAACTCAAATATCGACTTTTCATCACTAATAAATCATGTATCGATATCGATAGGTACACTACTATTTCTGAACAGCCATAGTAATGTTAGAACCACTGATTATGCGTCTTATTTGTCAGACGGCTGCCATATTTTGTGTTAACGACACGTTTTTTTGTAGCTAATTCTTGTCTTTACATAGAGGTCAAAAGGTCAAAAAAAATTATGAACTTGAAATATATAGGTATAAATTTTAAAAATGTTCCACATGTGTTCTGCTCCCATTTTTATTTCCTAATGTTACTAATGTTAAGAGGTAACCACAGTCAGATACTATAGATGTTGTAGGTGCGAAGCTTTCCAGTGGCCGGGGTCTTAGGCCAATTGTGCAGGTCTACCGCCTACTCTACCCACCAGTTCGGAACATGACATTGTCATTATGGCGGTAGGCAAGGTACGAAGGTGCATCCCAGCTAGGGAATACAATTCAAGTCCAGTCCAAGTTTGTAACAAGATTTCGAGATTTTTAAATTAAGCGAGGAGAAAGAGAGCAATACCTAAAATTCGCTTTTAACTTTCGTCCCTACTAGTGTGGATGGAAAGGGCTTTTTCAGCCGCGGGCTATTTAGTCACTGATATACCTGCGGTGCCGATTAGGTGATGAGACTGATGAAGCGTACTGTGTTTCTTGGGAAGTTGTTTTTAAAAGGTTTCAACTTTTTGTTTTTCATTAAATTACGTAAACTATAGGTTATAATTTGTGATCTCATTGCATTATTGCATTTATTTAATTTAAGTCACTAAAATGATTATTGTTTCTTGTTCATTTTTTAAATAAACGTTGATTATTGTATACATACGATGTTGTTTAATTTGAAAAATATACTTAATTATATTATACAAGTATAATATTAAAATAGTGGTTATCATCAATTTGCAGTATTTGATACAAAAAACGCATTTTTTTCAATTATTCGGCTCAGTCTCGAAAATCCCGAAAATCTTGATTCGAGACCAAGATCTCGACTCGAATCTCAACAAGATCTCGAACTGACGAATCTTGATTCAGAAAAAAGACGCCAAGATCTTGAATAGTCAATCTTGGTCCAAGATCGCATTCCCTAATCTCAGCACTCCACTACAAATGGTCTTTTTAGTAGTATCTATTTTTATGATATTGGAAAGCAAACAAGCAGAAAAATTTTCTGATGTTAAGAAAATCACGCTGCCTAGATACACCAAAGGTGGAAATGGTGTGTTGTCAACCTAAGGCCGGGATGTTAGACCTCGAGCAAAAGTAAGTTTACCGGCTACCTTACCCTCTGAACCGGAACACGTTAACGGCAAGCGCTGACATTATAGCGGCAGAAATAGGTAAGGCGGTGGTATTAATCCGGGCGAATCGTTTTTGACTCAATTCATCTTTGCTTGCCTCTTATGAACTGTCAGGCAGGACGGCAGATGGTCTTTTCTACATAGATGCCCCGAACAAACACGGACCTATACATATTTTTTGAATATCTATGACAGAATTCACTATTCTACAGTTTTGTTATATGTATAGACTGGATTAATCTGAAGAAGTAATTTGTGATGAAATTAATTAGTCTTCAAACTCGACATATAAAGTTGACATTGCTTTCTCTATGCGCTCCTTAGCCCTGCTGGAATATAGGCGTAAGTGAAACCACCGCGAAGAGAGCTTTCTCTAGATATTGAAAGTCTTGATATTGTGGTAGATTATTTATTCATAATAACATGTAACATTCAACAAATATATTATGCTAAGCATCACACAAACGATAAAGTACTTACTCAAAGTAATGTTTTTCCAATTATATTAAAGCTAAGAAGAAATATGACAAATAAAAAATATTGGGATACAATTTTATTTTAGAGGGATATGATAACCACAGCGCCCGCTAGTAGATCAATGTTTCATTCAGTTTGTTAGATTATTTTGCTAGTGCACATCAGTGTCGTCAAGTATGACGACACTGTTCTGCAACGGATCGCTTTGACTGTTATTTTGACTGATTATTAATCCTGCCGCCATAACGTTCGTATCCGCATTGTTGTAATCTATTCTGAGGAAAAGATGAACTGTTAAATTTATTTACTCAAGAGACGTCATCATGGCCACATCTTGATAAAACAATTGGACCAATTTTGTTATTTATAGATGGAGTGGATTTCTATTCTTGCATTCTGAAAAGATACAAATTATTCAGAAAGAGAGGTTACATTAGGAACAAAAACCAAAATAAATTGAATAAACACATCAAAAATTTTTTAGACTTAGAAAAACAGATATTTGTGTTCGTTATACAACCTCGCTCTATCGTGACTCGAACCAAAGCTTCGTGATATGGATTGTTTTTTTTTTATCTTTTTTATAGAAGAGGAGGCAAACGAGCAAGTGGGTCACCTGATGGACAGTGATCACCTCCGCCCACGGACATCCGCAACACCAGGAGTATCACAGATGCGTTGCCGACCTTTAAGGAATGAGTACGCTCTTTTCTTGAAGGTTCCTAAGTCATAATCGTTTGGGAATACCGCCCTCGGTAACTAAATCCACAAAGGTGTTATACGGGGTAAAAATTAAAAAATCTGCAAAACAATGTTGGCCTTTACGAACTAGTTGGCTTACGAAATAATTATACGTTGTTCCATACGCTGTTATTACAGAGTTCAGCCAGCCTTTGAGGAGGCGTCACACACAGGCCTACACCGTAAGCTGATTGATTGTATGACGAACTCTATTATCATTTAATCTATATACGTGTGGAAGCAAACAATGTCGGAGTAAGCCGGTCAAATACGGCTTAAGCTCTTTGTCAATTGCTGTTTGTAATAAGGTTCTCAGTTTACTCGCATGGAACATTAAAGGGAAGAGAGGTATAGTTTTTGTTGGCGTCCATCATTATCCATTATGATTATTAAATTCACGTGGATTTTCACACGTTTTTGCTTATTTCTATATCTTTTTTTGTGATAAGACAACATATAACATAACATATATATTTTTTTGGGACAAGAACAAGCACATGAATGTCTCCATGGTAAGAGATAAAATCCTAGTGTGTTCGACACATTCGATTAAAATTTAGCCAAAAATAATTCTTTGACATTTAATAGAGATACAGTAAAAAGTGCCGGTTGTAAGGAATAACTAAGTATTATAGCTGTAGTAACAAACATAACATCTTTATTTTTCTACCAAATTTTATGCAATAAATGATTTGATTTGATATAATTTGGAAGGCGACAATATGACGATCTTTGAAAAATCTTCACAAAATTACGAAAATAAACTTGTAACTGCACAATTTAAACAAAAAGTAATGTGGAGAACAGCAAGAACATTATTATAAGCAAAAAACTCAACTATTCATTTCTTGTTCCGTGACATGTAGCCCTTGTTAAGTAGATGCCGTCTCTTTTGTGGCATCTATATATCATTTGTTGCCCACGAAACCTTATGCGGATATTCTGCAGTTTATGAGATGTACATGTAATCATTTTTAATGTGTTTTGCATGAAGCAATAAAACGAATAGATTTTGGAGAAGGTCCTATATGGTTGCCTACTAATAATAGTTTTTTTTTGTTCAGCACGTGGCCACAGACGACAGCATGAGTGATGACGTGTTTGAGGATGACACCTTGCGTGCTCCCATGCAGCGGAGCACCCCGTCTCCTACCGGCTACAGAGACTACCGCCCTGCTGAGTCACCTGCTCGTGCCCTTGTCGATGACATGCCCATACATAAGGTAAGGTTTTTACTAAATTGGAAGGTAGTAAGTAAACTTTCTTTTTGCTGCCGCCGTAACGTCAGCGCTTGCTGTTGACATATTCCCTTTCGGAGGATAAGGCAGCCGGTAAACTTACTTTTGCTTGGGGTCTAATATCTCGGACTTAGGTTAGCAACACACTATTACCACCTGTGGTGTCTCCAGGCGGCGTGAATTTCTTACTATCAGGAAATCCGTCTGCTTGTTTGCCTTCCAATTCATCAAAACACTGATAGATATAGTTGACCTCGTAGTAAAAGACATCGCGAACTTGAGTATGGAATTTTAATCTTCATAAGTACTACCTGCTGTACTACTAAAATCTTATTTGACAATAACCAGCAGGTAACATGACTTGATAGGGAAAGACGGTGACATTAATCTAAGCAAAAGTTATAGGACTGTAGCCGGTAATCGGACTTGCTGCACTAATTTAATCTTACAATATCAGGTGATGGAATCTTCACATCCTTACGCGGTTAAAGCTTGTTATATTTAATACTTCATTTCGAAGACACTAAATACCACAATGAGATAGGCAGCAAGCCTATTGCCAACCAGGCACATAACCAATCCCCGGCAATATTATTCTTTTATTTTGAAAATACACATTTTCTATTATTTTTTGTTGCCCGGCTAAGGAAGAAAGGTTTTGGTTCGATTACCGGGTCGGGCAATTTAGAAATATAAAATTGGTATTTTGAATTTTCTAACAAAGATAACGTTGCCCGGGATTGGATATGTGCCCGGCTGGCGATAGGCTTGCCAGCTATCACATTGCGGGACTTAGTGTCTTCGGCTAGCCGTGGGTGCCCTGGTTGTAAATGTGCGTACCTCTTCGGGGATATGGGCGTGAAGATACTTTCTTTTTACTTGAAAGAATTCGTATTTGTATAAAACCAAGTGTCCGAAATCATAGATTAGTACAAGTTAAATAGCTTATCTTCTTAATTATTTTCGAGGCTTTTAAGTAAATACCCAGCCGTTCTTAATGATTCTGATTTACATACTTTATCGTCTGGAAACTGCTACATGTAAGAAACAAATTTTGGGAGGAAAGCTTAGAATAAATTTGTGGAAGTGTTTATTTATTTTTAGTTTGTGCTCACGCCGTGAGGATAACTCCTCCCACATTTAGTTTAAATTTCGAGTTGATTAAAGAATATTTAAATTTCGAGTTGTATATATAAGGATCCAATAGTTCCAATTCAATCAAAATAAATCATGTTGCGATAATAAAAATCAGTCTATCAAGACAATATTCTTAAATAAAAAGCTCGGAATCGCCCATTAAGGGTTCCGTAGCAGCAAATAAAATAATATAAAAGTTTTTGTAAGTCGCTGTAACTTTGATCCGATTTAATAAATTTTATAATTAGGCACATATTAAGAGATTTATCATTAGAAAGTTCAAGGTTCATGCATAAGGTTTATGTTTATAAAACGAAATATTTTTTTTTTCATTTTTATATGGAAAGACAGACAGAAGCCAAATAGCAAAAAAATAAAGCCTCTTTGATTCGTATAGACATGACGAATCAATAAGGCTTTCATTTTTTGCTATTTGGCTACAGAACCGAAACAGAAATTTTCCAAGTTACAATAAGAAATCCTAGCGTTTATTTTAGAATTTTGTATCTAAAAATTTTATTCAGTCGTATACTAATAATAACAAATTGTGTAAAAAAATAAATGTTATTTTTACGATGTTCCTTAATTTGTTTTTAATCAGAGATAAAAAATAAACTATCAAATATATAAGGTAAAAATGTTAGTGACATATCAAACAAAAAGAAATGTAGTCGGACTTAGTGTTTATTAATTATAGCAGAGCTATGTCATTTTTCTGTCTCCCACGGGAACCCCTAGAAGTAAACGAAAATAAAATGTAACCTTTCCTCAGGTAAAATACCCCCAGCCAAATTTTGTCATTACATAGACCGACAAAAATAAAAACATGATAAAAATGTGTTCAGCTGCCAATCTTTGATTCACCTAGATCTTTCAATTAAATATTAATGTTATATCGACTGAAGACTCGTGATTTCCACAGACAATATTACTGGGCGACAGCGGCGTGGGGAAGACTTCACTTTTAGTGCAGTTTGAGACGGGCAAGTTTCAAGCGGGAAACTTCTCCGCTACCGTCGGCATTGGATTCACGGTAAGTCCTTTCTTTATTTGTCATTGAAACTTTTGCTTAATTAAAAGTATAGAGTGTAGAGTCTCAAAAACAAGTATTTTAGAACAATACAAATGTTTAATTGATGTGCGCCAAGGTCCAATTATAAACTCATAATTAATGTAGAAAATACAAAAAAGAGTGTGTGTACTCATGTACGCCTTCATAATTTTTCCCCGATCGCGCCAAAAGAAGTATAACTTCAATAATATTCACAAAACGATTTCTTTTTTGTTATTTAAAATAATAAAAAAAATATCGATGAATGTCGCATGTGTAAGTATGTGGTATACAAAATATATAATCATATTAGAAGAATAACTAAAATAAGTTCATAATATATCATATTAAATAATAACTAACTATAAATTCAGTGATATCATACTACTTTACTAAAATGAACACAAAATAGCAAGTAACTAAGTAACATAAGGAATTGTCGGACTAGATTTTATCCGCAACCAATTTCTACCTAGTTTCTGCAAGCATAACTCGCATCAAAGTACCTGCAATCTGTAGATATGGCATTCGTTGCAAACTACAATCTATACCCGAGACCTCGCCCACGTGCATATTTAGCTATTATGCTTCTCTGTTAAAGAAGGTGGGATCCTGTATATTACGTGATCACCCAAAACAAGCATAAAGATTAAACATACATAAAAATATTAAGTTTTCTACGTTGTCATTTTGCTACAAAAACACTGATTTGTTTTAGTGTCTGGAAGGGCGATTTTTTTCTATGACCAACCTTTCCAACAGTTTCATCAAAATCAAATCTTTGTGGCAGAGTAATCGCGTAATAAATACTTCTTTTCTTCTTTCCTTAGGTTTTGGCATTCACGTTAGTATTTAGCCATTAGTCAAGTAGAAATTTGCATCAAATTTTATATCAATTTCAAATTCAATTAATTTCCATAGTCATCAGTCATAAGTCTTCAGGTAGTCATGTCAGGCTCTTGGGTAAAGCGGTGGAGTATTTACTCAAGCTCATGTAATGAGATTTGGCGGCAACGAAGAAATACACGATACGCTAATTTCTTCATGATTATTTAATTTGTGCTCTTTCACTGAACAAATTTATACAAAATGCCACCAAAATAGACTAATTTCACTCAATATCAACACGAAATTCAATAAATATGAAAAATCTTCGACCATCTTTTCTCTCGATGGCGCCAAAAACTCTAATAAATACTTAAAACGAACATACAGTCGAATTGATAACCTCTTTTATTAGAGTTGGTTACAATTGACTAAATACACGTTTTTTGGAGATAACACTTGTACTTATTCACTGTACACTTTGTTTAACACTTTCTGCTACTTTCTAGCCAACCGGTTTCACTTTTTACAGCATCATCAGGGCTTTGAAACTAAAGATAAAAAGGACTTTTTTGATTTAACGTTCAATAGGTACCTATTTGGTTAGATGTTACATGATTGTTGTACATGATGGTTGGATGCTCTGTGACAACTATACTTAGAAGTCAATTGATACAACCAAGCCTATATACACTATAGGTGATATGAGACGCTGTTCTGTGGTCGTTGTGTTATGCCTAAAGTGCAAGTCTACCGGCTGCCTGACCCTCTGGCCAGGAACCTGACCCTCCGGCCAGGAACATGATACTATCATTGTGGCGGCAGCAACAGATAAGGCGATATATCTCGATCTGGACAAGTTGCAGCACAGCAGGGAGGCAGATGTTGTGTAGGACACACATGACACCCGAACCAGCCTAATCTTGGCAGACCTCAGTATGTACGCATAAAAGCGTTAGTTAGTTAGTTATTTAGAAGAACACAGTGAGGATCGTCAACATCCTTATCATGGAATATATGTAATAGAGAAAACTAAACCCTTCAGAAACTAATCCCGTGCAAAGTTTAAAATAAATAAATAAACACCCCTGAACTAATTACACAAATTGATCTAATTCCAAACCAAGCAAATTATATAACGCTTGTATTGTTACTCAACTGGGGTGTCTCAAACACTTAAATATTTAAATAGTTACCAGTATACATTTAATAAACACCCAGACAGTAAATACAGACATCTATTACATAAATATCAGCCACCTTCGAATCAATCGAATCGAATTCGAAGCAATCGAACCCAAACCTTGAGAATTAGCGGCGAAGTTAGGCATGTACGCTAACCCTTCGGTCAGCGAGGCTTTCGACCTAACTAAAAAGGAGTACCTATAATGCACGATAGGGAAACAGAGAATAGTAGGTTTATGTTCTAGATGTTTTACAGATTTTTTTCCAAGCCACCTGAAATGTAGATTATCTGCTCTAAACTCTTAAGAGCTCACAAACACACGTTAAATCTGGGGCCCTGTTACTTAATAATTCTTTGAAGGATCGTAAGTGCCCTAAAATATATTTAGCTACGTTAAAGTGCTATTGAAGGGTTTTTGAAGGATAATAGAATTTATATCTCTGCTTTTACGTCAAAACAATATGGATAATATCCCTTTGTGTTTATAAGCGTAGTAGCCCTTTTTAAAGTACCTACATTTTATTTCGTGTATTCTTATAAAAGGTACCTACAATGGTGCCAATTGGAATCCGTAAATAAGTATTCTAACGTTCATCATAGCCTTTGTAGTCTTGCGGCTCAATGTTACACTTGATTTCATAAGGTCCCGGGTTCCAGGTCTTGCTATAGAAAGAAGTTGCCCAAGACTAGATAATATGTACCCGGTTAGCGGGCTTGACACCTATCACATTGTAGGTCTTAGTGTTAAGGTGATAGTTTGCTACCTGTCACATTGTAGGACTATGTAATACGTAATACCTTCCTCTAATTGTGAGTGTCCTGATTGCGCCTCTGCCTACATTCTGGTATACGGGTCTGAAAATAGTTTTGAAGCACATTTGGGAATGTTGTCTGGGATGTTTGGTGCTTATAATTAGCGGAACTTAGTCCTTCCAGGTGACAACCAATCGCCAACCAATCACAGGCAACGTCGTTTTATTAAAAAAAAGACGGGTCCGCGAGTGCCGGCAGAAGTGAAAACTTTTTAGAAACGAGGGTAGTGTACGGTCGCAATAACAATATTAAAATATTAAATATTAAGCTACTGTAAATTCTATCTTTTATAAGTTTACGGTCGGATTAACAACTTTTTTAAGCTAGCGTTTCTAGCGTCACCCTCTTCACTCTCATGTGAAAGAAGTCGCGGACACGTATAGTTAGTTACTAAATGCAATACTTATAAGACGTTACATGA
>NJDC01058098.1:260804-294864 GCA_002245475.1 Calephelis virginiensis
TGTCTGGGATGTTTGGTGCTTATAATTAGCGGAACTTAGTCCTTCCAGGTGACAACCAATCGCCAACCAATCACAGGCAACGTCGTTTTATTAAAAAAAAGACGGGTCCGGGAGTGCCGGCAGAAGTGAAAACTTTTCAGAAACGAGGGTAGTGTACGGTCGCAATAAAAATATTAAAATATTAAATATTAAGCTACTGTAAATTCTATCTTTTATAAGTTTACGGTTGGATTAATAACTTTTTAAGCTAGCGTTTCTAGCGTCACCCTCTTCACTCTCATGTGAAAGAAGTCGCGGACACGTATAGTTAGTTACTAAATGCAATACTTATAAGACGTTACATGATCTGTTTGTTTTTTATATAATAAAGAAACGGTGAGCGATTTTGTAACGATAAGAAATACGCTTCTGTATTAGAAAAAGACGGGTTGCACTCCGGGAGTGTTGTGCATTTTTGATATTTTGGAATGGTTAGGGAATAATTTTGTAATCAGTATGAAAGTACTATCATTTATGCACAAATATTATTTTCATATCCATAACCTGCGTTTGGCTTGACAAAAACTCGTTAAAGTAAGACCACGTGACGGCTAGGAGCGTCGTCATATTATCTGTACAACGAACATTGATCGTCTACACATAAAGCTTATTTTTAAGATGGAAGAAATAGAGCAATGTCTGTTGATACGAGTATTGTACGTATCTGCTATCTGTGAGAATGTAATGGTAGGTATATTGCGGCGTAGTATCCATTGCGAATCCTATACTCTTCAAAAATGAAAAAACACATTTGAATTGCCCAAACCGTGAATCTTCTTTATGAATTGTAATAAAATAATATGTATTTAATTAAGTTTTCGATGTCTTATAAGAGGCTAGTAGACATCAATGTGTAACTGAATGGATCTACACTACACCTAGAAGAGTCTTTATAGTCTTGAATATTGACAAAAAGTTACAATGTCGAAAAACTAGCATATAAATTACTTCTACTAGTTCAGCAGCATTTGCAGATAAAGATTTATGTTATTATTTAAATAAACTTTATTTTTAACTTAACTTTATATTTATATAACAAATGAAAATACTATTAAATGCCATTTTATTTATATGTATGAGTCAAAGGATTCCCTTAGAGAAAAATTCTGACAAATAAATATGTTAGCTGTGAGTTCTCGTCACATTTACGAGAATCTCATTTATCTTTAGAAGAACATTAACATGTTTAAAACAAAAGTGATCTTAACGATTTAAGCACAAGGAATAAAAATGATCTGGTACAGTATACAAAACTCGTCTCCATAAAATAAATTAATCTTTCTTGGGTCAATGTATGCGTGTCTACAAATGTCTGCTCATTAACATTAGAATTTTCTCATTAAATAAATTTAAAAACTGTACTTTTTATGTGAGAGTTGTAAAAAGAGTAACAACCCCCTGATGGTAAGAGACAACCGTGGCCTATAGACGCCATAGATGTTATAGGTGCGTCGCTGTTTTGTGGCCAATAGTGCAAGTGTAGCAGCTACCTTACACCCCGGGCCAAAACATGGCAGAGTCATTAACGCGACAGGAATACATAGGTAAAGCTTTGGATCCTTACCCGGACAAGTTGCTGCATGGCACTCCACCTGATCTGCTCAGTATGGCCCCCGATTTCGATTAGCTTAATATTCAAACGGTCTTCCTGATTAAACTTATCTGAAACTGAATCTGGGAATCGAATTCGAAATCTCATGTAGTCAACGCCAAAACCAGACCATAGCAGCGATACCTCTTAAAACCAGTTAAATCGTTAGTTTTCAGTCACTGTTGTAATCTATGTGTTAGAACAATAAGTTAATAACGCTGTCAGTTCGATGTGTGTGTGTGCCTCAGGCTTTGTGTTAAACCTTTTTGAGAGTCCCTCCTTCACATTACTTAAAAATAGAACATTTTGGTATAATATTAAATATTATTACAGTACATTTAACCGATGTATTAAAAGGAAGAGGCTGTCAATAAGACTGTCATATTTTTAACATGTTTGTTACGCCGTGCGCGACTACTTCACTAATTGTAAATGGAGTTTGAAGATTATTTCTCGTAAGGTAAGATCATGATTCAGAGGTAGTGGCATATAAATTTTATCAAAATCCGATTAGTGACTTTCCAGTAATATTTTATAATGCTTATTTATTTAACGTTATGATGGAATTATAGACGTAATAGTTTCGCTTACTATAATTTATAGTAGGTAGGTAACTGTTGCGTAATCAGAAATACTTAGGGCTTTCTCGCATTAACCAATTAAAATAAGGAATAAAAAAAATAGGGGTCCGTTTTAAGATTTATATATTCGTCACAGGAACCGCTAGGGTCTATTTGAAACAAATATTTTCTTTGAAAGACAAACATAGTAATTTTGTAACGTAATTCCAGATGGTAGCTTCTTGCCAATCCCCTGTCCTAAACTCACAACAAATTAAATTTCTGGAGAGATATATTCTGTTTAAGATCGATTTGTTAGCAGATTGTTGAATCAAGCTCCTTTAATTACTTCAAGGGATTTTATTTAATTAGCAACTTTACGTAACGAGATGAGAAAATCGACTTCCTGATATACTTCACAGTCCTTCCTAATATTGTAGTTCAGGTATATTGGAAGCCGTGCAAATTTTTACCATCATTACTGATATGAAAGTTATTTTTCCATAAAATGGTGAAATTAATATAAACGTTTGAAAAGTAGGAGGTTATAATTGCGAGGATAAGAAGTTGTGAGGTCTCATATACACATTATCAAGATAAGACTAGTAATTTATGGGTATTTTTGTGTGATAGGTCAGCAAAAAAGCATACGGCAAGAGACAACCGTGGCCTATAGACTATATATTGACATGTTGTGGAAGTCTACCGATTACCCTTCCCTCCGTACCGGAACAAGAGTCATTATGGCGGCAGTAGAAGGTAAGCCGGATTACCATATGGTAGTCCGGATATATATCCGGGCAAGTCGCTGCTCTTCATTTTACCACCAGTGGTTTTGTCGGTCCTGACCTACATTTTAACCACAATTACACATTACTCAAAAACCAGTGACGGGAGTACTAATAAAATGTATGTAAGACAATCACGGAATGATGGCCTATCTTCCGAAAAAGAATTATCAAATTGCGATTTGGTAATAAAATTGGAGTCGGTTTTTTAAAATTTTACTGCGCTTCAACTATCTTTCAATTTTAGACTTTGCAAGAGGTATATTTTAGTACGTTAAAATATAACGAATAACAATCCTACTGCCATAGCGTCAGTGCTCGCCTTTGACGTGTTTTTCAATGGATCCCCACCCTCTTTAATAATAGCCGGTACACTTGTATCCGATCGTAAGCTATTGTACCGGTCTAACATTATCCACAGTCAACAGGCAAAGTTTGCCTCTTCCCACCAGAAAAACCCTTTCGATTTTGGTTTTTGTTTTTTATGCGCTAATTTCGGAGTCCTACCAATTTATTTTAGCCGTTTACAACTATTACACAAACGAAAAAAAGACATTATAAAAGACGTTAAATTAATAAAAGCCGTTTTCTTAGCTTGGTTTCATCTCAATTTGCTAGAGATGTAAGGAACTTTTATGAGTCGTACCCGGCTCCCAAATTCCTCATTATTAGTCCAGCATTCATTAGGAAGTCAGAAAGTGTAGAAGTTTAACCCTTATCAAGTTCGGCATCTAGCACCACTTGACCCGTTGCTGAATGGGATCAAGCAAAAGTTTTTACCCCTATAGAGTAGAACTACTGTAATGACTATAATAATGTTATAGAAGTAACATATACTTATATTTTGAATAACGAAATAAATAATTATCCCTGGACAAATTACTCAAATTGATCTAGCTCCAAAAGGCCTAATGTAGGCAAATTCAAACATATTACGGGTACTAGTGAACTGGAGGTACTTATATACATAGAAATACTTAAATAGATACTGGAATAAATATAATGAACATCTTGACTTGTAAGTACAGATATCGATATTCATTACACAAATGCCTGCCCTCGTCGAGAATCGAACTCGAGCCAGGCGGTTAATCGGTGTACTCAGGTGTCAACTCTAAACCTTGTTCAACAAGGAGATCAAATAATAATAATCATATTATACGGTAGTTGGCGCCGTATATCTTTTTTAAAACTAAGGTTTCAAGTTTTGAACAGATAATATTTAACTTTTTTATTCATACACATTTTGATTGACAAACCATGGGGCCACATCTTCTGTATGAGTAAATTCTTTTTCTTGTCATTTATTTTTAATTAACTTCCTCACTTTTTCATGCTAATGTCATAAATCATTATAGAATGTCACGACAGAGTCTTGAGTAAAGTCCATTTCTTTTAATGAGATTTGGTGGGTACGAGGATAAACACGATACACTAATTTCTTCATAAATATTTCACTTATACACTTTAACTGAAACAATGCCACCTGAACAATTTATTCAATTTATACACGGAATTCAATAATTACAAAAAAAACTGCTACGTCTTTTCTCTCGATGTTGCCAAAACTAAATAATACACATAAATAATATTAATGTTACAAATCACACATACTTCGGTAAAAGAGAGGTAGAAGACACATTCTGTCACAATTAAAATCCGTTCCAATATTACTTCATTCCAACAATTGATCCATTTACTGTGCCGCCCGCAAAGTGTTTCGTGATGTGAATAAATAAAGGGTTTTCATTCATAAAACGTGCTGTGAGCACACGTAAAAATATATGAAATCCTGTTTTTCAATCGAGTTTTCGTTTCATGGCGCCGAAAATTTTCCTGTTCCTGTTAGTTTTACGAATTATCTTGTATTTTCGCAACGTATTTTTATTTTAACACTTGCCCTGTGCTTGGGATAGATTTCTATAAATTTTAAAGAAAGAAAAAATTTCGCCCCAGACCGGATTTGAACCTGTAACCTTTCGTCTCAAGCCGACGAATGCTCTAACCAATTGAGCTACTGAGGATTCAAGTCCCGTGGCGAAATTTTTAATTCCTTTCTAACCCGTTAACGCGGGTAGTTATGTCCTATAGATACACAATTCTGTATTCTGTCAGGGGCGAAATTTTTTCTTTCTTTAAAATTTAAAATTTATAGATATCTTGTATTTTATAATATACTTACTCTTCTTGGCGTTAGAATGAAACTCCGTTAATGTAAGAATACTCTTGTATTATCAATCAGGATACAGCACTAGTGTATTCTTTCAATTATAATTAGCTAATATTTTTTAAATAATTACGAGTGCGTACCTGAAAAAATCGCACATTATTGTTATTATGGAGGTAAGTTATTGGAACAACGTAAACGTAAGTCGCACTTATAGATTTTATGAGCTGTCTTTCTTTAAATGATGTAACTGCGCTATTAATATTTGAGAACATTATTTTTGGACTGACTGATCAGATATTTTAATAGTTATTTAAGGTAAGTCGTCTTTTCCCGGTGCAGATATAGAGAAAATAAAAACGAATAAGAGAATTTCCCGGCTTCGTTTCTCTGTCAGTACCTTACATTATAAGTTCTCTATATTTAGCCTAATATATGTTAAGGACCGAAGACCAGAAATCGTCAGAATATTTACAAGTACATTTACGATAAAATAAGTAATCTGTTGCAACGACATAATAAAGTTACTGGTGTTTGAATATTTTCTATTACTGTAAAAAGAAAAAAGGTAAATTTCTAATAAGAAATAAAATTACATGTACGACACAAAATTAATTTCATATTTCACTTTAGTAAAATTAGTTTTATTTACAAAAGCTATTTATGAAAGCCACATGTTTCAACTTATTATGGAGGTATGTTTTGAATATTAATGATACTTTGTAGTAATTTGGTTTGAAAAAACTAGACTAAATTAATTTGAATTTATTTTGAGCACATATTTATTAACTTGGTTAGTATCTACATATCGATGAAACGGAATCTTAGAACAGGTTTTTATCAAAATATCGAAAACAACACTTAAATATAAAAATGTTATCATGTTAAGATTCTTCAGGATCTGGCGCCAAAACCATAATATTTCTTTTTTATAGCCATATTATGAAACATGATCGCCTGTGTGGTCTATCTGTCCGGGTGTTGGACTTGACTGCGTGAGGTCCCGGGTTCGAATCCCGGGTCGAAAAAAAGTAAATTGGAATTTTCCAATTTTCTAATTAAAAAAAAATGTTGGTCGGGATTGGAAATGTGCCCGGTTGGCGATAGGCTTGCCACCTATCACATTGTGGGGCTTAGTGTCTTCGGCTAGTCGTAGGTGCCTTGGTTGTACCTCTGCCTATCTCTTCGGGGATATGGGCGTGAAGATACTTACTTATTATGACACAGATTGGTCAAACCTATAAATAACACAATTTAAACATACATGCTATGATATAATAAAAAGTCGATCCTTCGTTACTATGCACTAGTTCATCACCAATCACGATACATCGTTGAAAAATAAAAAAGTAAAAACAAATGATAGTTATAAACTGATAAACACTCTTTTCTAGCTAAACTAAAGTGTTAAAAAAAATATCGCAAAAAAAGTGTGGAGATGATCCACAAATTAATCACTAAATAAATTTAAGTCTGCTTGTGTGCCATAACTGAAATTAAACAAAAATTATGTATTATGTGGGAGCAGTCGCTAAAATTCGTTAACAATAATAATAAAAAATATTATATTATGTAAGTCCTAGAAGTTTACTTAGGACTCGATGATTTAGGGCTAATAAAAAGGATTTAATGTAAAAGGATTGATAAATATTAGATTAGGTTTAGCAGAGATTCAGAGCGTACTTAGTAGATAACAGATTTTCTATATGTTTCTGCTTATTTGTATTCTATGAGACAGTTGACTGACTGATCTGAACTTTTTACAACTACTGCTTAAACTGAGATTTTGTAAAACATAGCTGTAATGGAATTGGCACCTGTAAAGAGATAAAATATGGGATCAAATTCTGTGTCAAAGTTCTTTCTGTCTGCCTGGTCCTAGAGAGCCTAAAACCTCGAGAACACGGCTGAAGCAGGAAGCGGGCCTTAGACAATATTACAAATGAAGGAATGCTAGGTATATAGAATACAGGTACTAGAAAACTAATTAAATCAGATCTTCGTCGAGAATCAATAAGTTCAGCAGGGTTTCATCCGTATTTCGTTGATATTCCTTGCACACTAACGATAAAATTGACTTCCTCTTTTATTGTTTGAACGCTAAAGAATGGAGTTCTCTGCCGGAGAAGGTATTTCCAGGACATTGTAATTTAAGCGCCTTTAAAAAGAGTGAACAGGAATCCTTATTTAACTCAGGTACTGAACCTACATTTTCGATTTCTGTTTTTTTTGTCTGTTTGCTTGTCTGTTGCTATTACAAGAAAACTATTGAATTAAATTTAATTTTATATTTCTCTACATCTCCGATCTCGGATCCTTAAACATGACATTCTTCACGCCCATATCACCGAAGAGGTAGGCAGAGGCACAACCAAGGCACCCACGATTAGCCGAAGACACTAAGTCCCACAATGTGATAGGTGGCAAGCCTATCGCCAACCGGGCACATATCCAATCCCGAGCAACGTTTTTTTATTAGAAAATGGAATTGAATTGGAATTTCCCACGGCTTCACCCACGTCCTAAAGTTATTGTGTTCTTCGGGGGTAACCCATTGATGTATCGGGATAAAAAAAAAACATCGCAAAAATTACAATAAACCAATGCCCTTCAAGGTCTGGTTAGTTAGTTTCATGAATTTCATCGATAAAATTCATGCATCGATTTTTCGGCATGACAACAGAATAATCATACAAACATGAGTAATTACGTTGACGTGCATGAAAAGGTAGAGTACAACTCAACTCTGTGTAGATATAGTTACTTAAATGTTATAGACGGCATCTTAATTAAGTATCAATTGATCCTCTAATGTTATACGTATTCCCAATAACCCATATGAGTACCTAATGCATCCAATTTATAATATCGAACTTCAAAGCACCAAAGCTCAATGTCGTTTCCCGAGCGACGCGGGGATGCGGGAGGCTTCCCTAGATGGGAACGGGACACTGGAGCGATCTAGGATTTACGAGCAGTCGGGACACGACAACGGGGCGAATCGCTCTCCCTGAGGACTCCCGGGAGTTCGCGCGAAAAGTTATACATTAAAAGTTGGTATTCGCTTTGATTGGTTTTATAATTGTTTGAATTGATCTGGGTGTTTTGTAAAGAAGTGATAATATCGACATTATTTTTAGAATTAAAAACAAAATACCATCTTCACAAAAAAACCGTTCACATTTTTCAATGTTCAAACCAAAAAGTTCCTATTGAGTGGTTTAATATTTAATATTGACAAGAAGCAATTTTGATATAAAGTTCTGTTTTAAATGATAGGAATCAAATAAGTTTTTTTTAATTTTATTATTCTGACTTCGAAATTAAAGTTTCCTTCGATTAGTTTGATGATTTTGTAAATAAGTATCTAAAAAGAAAAGCATATTTCCAATACGAAAGAAAACCTGTTGACATTTTTAGTTATTGTCTAGATATGCATTACTTATGGTTATGTTTTGAGCTAATTACATATATTACTATTTTCTTTCAACATTCAATTTAGATTTTTATCAAAACACCTACTTATTTTTAATTTAATTAAAGGGTAAAATAATCAAAAATTGCTTTTTGAATTTATAGTCGAGAACAGTATAAAAATGTTTTACTTAGACGTTTTAAGTGCGTTCGTTCATCTTGTTGTTAAGGATAAGTAAGTTTTAAATTGTTATACCCCCATCCGATCCCTTCGCCATTGTTCGCCGGTAGTTTTTTTAATGTTAGATGACGAATAAACAATTGTGATTAATTACTGCCTCGCCTTTTACTGTCTCTAATACTTCAGTGCTTTCCACGTACATGGTCCAGTTCGGAGAGTAGAGTAGCGCGCACTGTATATTCCTGACAAGTTTTGACATTTGTCTGTACGTTTAAAAAATGTTGTAGATACGAAAGTTTGCTTATCCAGAATTTGAATAATTTTTATGAATTGATTATGAAAACATTTGATGCCTAGAGCGTTACCAGTAAAAAGGCATAGCGGAAATCCATACTTAAATCCAAACAAAATTTTATTGTTTAATTTGCAAATTCGCAAATCACTACCGGACATCCGCAACACAAGAAATACCACAGATGTATTGCCGACATTTTAAGGAATGAGTATGCTATTTTGTTATAATTTAAGCGCATTAAAACTGCAAACAACCGACTTCAATTTCATTAAGTAATTTTTTTACGAGAACAAGAACCATATTATGATGTTTATCTTTAAATTTTTTATTAATATTTAAATTCTTTTCCCCGTGTTGGTCCGGGCTCCTTTGTAGAATAGACCATCTGCCTTCCTTGCCTGGCAGCTCGTAAAAGGCGAGCACACGCTTACCGTCACTAACACTATGACATCTGACTAGGTGGTAGAGTTTCGCAGCGGCTCGCCCGGATCGGTACCACCGCCTTACCTATTTCTGCCGCCATAACGTCATGATGTGTTCCGGTTCGGAGGGTTAGGTAGCCGGTAAACTTATTTTTCTCGAGGCCTAAAATTTCTACCTCAGGTTGGCAATGCACCATTACCACCTTTGGTGTCTCTAGGCGGCGTGAATTTCTTACCATCAGGAAATCCGTGTGCTTGTTTGCCTTCCTATAACATAAAAATAAAAAAAAAAATAAAATCTTACATACTTACACATGGCGTATACCATATTTATATCTGTGTTCATATAATGTGCATATGCACAATTACAAATCTAAGTAAGACACACTTAACCCTCGCTCGCAGGCGTAAAAAAGTAGGTATATTTATGAAAATATCAATTCTCGAATATGGAAATACTTAGAAATAACTTTGAAATTCCTCCAATCTTACTTAACTTAGTTTTATGTTACGTCGAAGGTATCCTTGTAACCGCGCCTAACCACTTCATTACGTGCTTGAATCATAAAAAGTTTTTATTGTGAATGTGTACCGAACATTTCAACACATTCAACGATTGCAAAGACATTTCTCCAACACTTTTTGCAACTAACCGCAATTGTAACGGCGATATTTACAAAGGCGTACACGCGATACTTTAAGAAAAGAGCGTTGCCATATCTAGTGGTACTAGTGGTCCAGCTTCCCTTCAGCTCGGAATACGACAATAGCCAGCTCTGAAGTTGTATAGTCAAAGATAGATACATGGACCAATCCGGACGATATTCTTGTATTACCTAGGCCTATTATTTATATATATAATTATGGAATCCTGTAATTTAAGTATTTATTATCATAAGTAGAAATTAAATTTTATACTTTTAATTTAATTACGGCTTTCGAATTAACGTCAACAAAATGAGGTTTGATGGGGACAACATTAATTTTTGTTTAATTAAGCCTGTTTAATCTAATATAATTACCGTTATCTAATATTGTTAATATTGGTGTATTATAAAATGTACCGTGTCTTTCATCATTCATTAAAAGAGGGACAAAAACAAAACCCACTTAGAATTTGTAGTCAAAAATAATTTCTGTAATTTAATTAAAAAAGTGTCAACTTATTATTCAAATTAGTTTCATAAAAGGTATTTTTCCAAGTTTTCAACGTTACTTAATGAAGTAATTACAGATACTTTATTTCAATTAAGGGGGTTGAAAACTCGACGGGCGACACCTTGACGGGTCAATTAAAATGTCCACTGATGCATAATAAACCTTACTCTAGCTATACTCAAATTAATATGAAACTTGTATCGTGTAGCAAATGGATTTTCTGATTTTTATAGAGAACTAGATATTGTCCACGTTTATGCGTGCGCGTTAAAGTGACCTCTCCCACGCTATCTCGTATAAAAGGGATAAAAAGTGACCTATCTCATTGTCTGGTCCCCTATCTCCATACTATGTGTTACTTAATTTGTTAATTTAGAAAACTGTGAAAACAATTAAGCTGAGTAAAACTGTAATAAACATATCAAATTATTTCATTAGATACCGATTCGATAATTATTTTTTGATAGCAAATGATTCCGAAATGGTTCCACATACATTTTATTATCATACTACTAGTCGTTTTTGAGTTATGGTTTGATAAACCTAGTATATTTAACATACTAGTATAGTTATCAATAATGAGGTCGTCACCATAACCAAAAAAAATATGCATTATTAAGTATTACTCAAAAACGACTGGTTGGATCATAATAAAATAAATATGGAACCACCTGGTAGTCATAACAACTTTTTTTTTCTAAAACATAACCATCATAATCGGTTGACTTTTGGCCGAGTAATTGCGCCATAAACAGAAAAAACAATACACTTGGCAACATTTTTTTAATTAAAAAAATTGGAAAAACCAAATTTTCTTGTTGTTGACCGACTTGGGAATCTAACCCGAGACCTTATGCAGTAAAGTCCAACATCTAGACCGCTAGATCGCAGAGGTGATTAATAAAAAGAGGCAGGACGGATTACGAATCCTGACTAGTTGGTATACAGAGGACTTAATCCTAACAAATGCACTAGTTGAATTCCAGACCAAGATTTTATTGAATAATAATGAATTAAAAAATAAAATTTTATCTTACGGCCACCTACGCTCTTAAAATATTGCTCAGTTTTTCACTAAAATATTACTATTTGGGCACTTTGCAGTATAATGTAAATAAAGGTGTATGAATTTGTTTAAGTAAAACTCAGTTTGAGTAAATAGTACATATTAAAGCAGTGGAGGTATGACAGCCAAGATCCGATTCCTTTCTGTAGTCAGACCGTAGTCATTTATTAAAGTTAAAAAAGAAGTGGTTTTATGAAGCATAACATATTCTATAAAACAGGTTTTGGTAATTGCAATTGCGGAAAGTATCTTGTTGCTGAGAGAACTTAGAAAGAGAGAGTGAAGTGTTGGTCAGGGCTCCTAATCAGAATAGACCATCTGCTTTCCTGCCAGGCAGCTCGTAAAAGGCGAGCATAGGTTTGGTACCACCGCCTTACCTATTCCTGCCGCCATAACGTCATGACATATTTCTGTTCAGAGGGTAAGGTAGCCGGTAAACTTACTTTTGCTCAAGGTCTAACATCCCGGCCTCAGGTTGGCAACGCATAATTACGACCTTTGATGTCTCTAGGCGGCGTGAATTTCTTACCATCAGGAAATCCGTCTGCTTGTTTGCCTTCCAATAACATAACAAAAAAAAATAACTTCTTTGAAATAAAGCTTTTGTACTGTAACGCTTTCATAACATGTCTGGAACTTATGTGTATGACTAACGATGCAGTCATTAAACTAAAAAAATATTTAGTTAGTCAAAGTTGATCGATCTTTTTAATAACAAATCTTTGAATACTGATATCTTCTTTAGCATAAAGATGAACCAAACCTTCTAGCCACTCCGTCCTTCATGCCTGTTTTGAAAGCATAAGCTGAGAAGCTTTCTGCATTTACAAAATTAATACTGTCTGGATGTTCCTGGAACTATGTCTATTACTATTTAACGTATATGTGTTCCTTTGCCCACATATTTTCTTAACCTGAAGTCAGAGAACCGTTTTAGTATTTAATGCGTGTTCTGTTTCAAACAAATCTCGTACCTGAAAGTAGATCTTGAAAGCCTTATGTCACTGACAACGGCAAACTCAAACTTAATGTCACGATTGTATTCAATGCGATTTACTTTCGCTCCAAAGTTGTTATTTATTTTCTGATAATACAAACGGATGTATGAGGTGCGGGTATGTATAAGCCTTGTTACCACTGACATTTCGATTTCGAAAAGTTTTAATTTTAACACTATTAATACTATATAAATTTTGTTTGTTTTATACAAAAATTGTTTTATACAAAGTTTCCTTAAGAACGGAGTTTTATAAAATAAATTATTCGTAGATAGACACTAATTCAAATATAATTCTGATAATAGCATAACTTTGACACAATATCTGTGTCTCAATTAGTAATGATTTAATGTTCGCTCGTCGCCGGCACCTTCACAAAAGCTCATTGTAAAATCGGGAAAGTTGCAGAATCTTTGGATATGAATTACGAGTATCTTTAATAAATCGGGCTTTCAGTGAGGAATATAAACTGCTTAGTTTGGATTTGCAAAATTTTCCGCGTTTATAAATTACATATAAATTATTTATAAATTTATAAATTATAAATCACGCCGGCGACTTTGTACCTACAGAAATAAGATTTGATTATTATTTTCACGCCCATATCCCCAAACAGGTAGGCAGAAGCACAGTTAGGGCACCCACGACTAGCCGAAGACACCAAGTCCCACCTTGTAATAGGTGGCAAAGCCTATCGCCAACCGGGCACATATCCAATCCCACACACATACACATTTTCTATTTTTGTCCGACACTGGGATCGAATCCTCCTTAATAAGTCAAGTCTGACACCAGACCGCTAGACCAAAGAGGTGATACGATTTGATTAATTCATTTAAAGATATGTTATCCTTTCCCCATTAAAAACCTTAGTTGGTGATATATAACTTACATTTCAAATTAGGCTAGATTTCAACGTCAAATTTACACGAGATCAAGGTAAAAACGCGTTTAATCAATTGTCAAGAGTGTCAATCGTGTCATAGAAATTTTGGTTATTTTGAATATTACATTGTTAAACTATTTTATGTGTTATCTAGATTCTCATGGGACGCGGATGAGAATGATGTCAACTTTGAAATAGTTCTTGTATTCGTTTATAAACTGGATCACAACCAATGATTGGTTTACACTGAACTTAGATTTACTTCATTCGCTTTTAAACATAAAATTTTAGACATGATTGGTGAATTAGCCTTCAGTCTCTTTTTTGTCCGGTTCTTGTATTCAAGAAACGAATTGTTTTGTTTCCGAATTATAGTTTTTGTGCGAATTTTAAAAGACATACTGCAAGCGTTGGTCTATTGTTAACTCTCAACATTTTATGTAAGTAAGAGCAACGTTTCATTATTTTCTAAAGGTTGTTCTAACGGATTACGGTTTATTTATAATAGGAACCGGGCTTTAGTGTCTTTAGGCGATATCAAAATAATTAGACTCATTCTACTTCTAACAAAATAGGTTTCGGTTCCCATAAAATATCCGTATCATGGCTCTAGAGCATTTCCAGTGTACCATGTCTAAAATAGTAATGTAAAATAATAAATGTCTGAAATAGTAATTAATGTGACTGGACAGGTCTATAGTAGGTAAGAAGGTAATTGTAATACTTGACACTCGATACCCTTACACACTACACTGTAAGTGTGTAAATTTTTGTATTTAATGTTTAACGTGTTTTAAAAATTGAACTAAATCCAATTTTTATATTTATTTAATGCTGTGTAGCATTAAGTCCATCTTTGTAAACTATAGGGCATGAATTTTAAATAAATAAATAAATATTCCTACTCCCCAATATGCAATAATAATCTATTCATTATATTAACATGAATCCTCATTTCGTGAGGTCATTGCATTACGCCTGAACGAATGGACCAATTTGTCTAATTATTTTTTTGTTGTGTCGTTTATTGTCAGAACTCAGAAGGTTCTTTTGAAAAGAAAAACCGGGAAAATAGCATGGCAAATGGAAAAACAATGCTTTAATATGTATAAACTCTTAGTAGCTATTAACGTCAAGCGATACATTCGTCGGGTCGGCTAGAATAATAGATAAAAAAAATAATCGTAAAATAAGGTACAAAGGTTTCACTTCGCCTTTTAATTATAGATAGATAATTTGATTTCTACTCAAGCTTGTAAATCTCTCTGTGAAGGTTTATTTGCGAATATTATTAAATTGATTTTGAGCTCGTTTAACTAAAGGTTAAACTTGAGTCCAAACTAACTACATACAAACGACTAACAGCATAATTAATAGCTAAAGCCCAAGCAGTGCACATCGATAGCGTTAGCGATTTGGAGACCATTTATTCAGCTATTAATAGTTGACCCATAATAAAACCAAAATGTGTGAAACGAAAAGTATTTATGGTATGTAGGTTTAGAGCTCCATTAAACGCTGATGGAAAAGAGAGGTGTTATAAGTCATAACTTTTAAACGGATGGACCGATTGCAATGCGGATTTTTCGTTTGAAAGCTTAAGTCATCGCGATAATCTTAGCTTCATTACGTTTAGGTATTGTCGGAAATTTGTTGATTTATTTTTAATTAAGGATTATTACGCTATTTTCTTCCAAACTTCTGTTTATATAAATTATTCTTGCGTGTGAACCAAAAGAAATCTATAAAACTTGACAAATTACAAGAATTGATTTGATCCTTAAGTCAACTCATATGCTTGTATTGTGTAAGTCAACGATACTAATACATATCTTAATATGTATAAAGTACGTGTCACGTTGTTTGTCCGCGATAGACTCCTAAACTACTTAACCGATTTCAATCGAATTTGCACACCGTGTGCAGTTTGAACCAACTTGAAAGATAGGATAGTTTACATCTCAATTTATGATAAAAAAAATTACCATCCCAGCAAAGCCGGAACAGGTAGCTAGTGTTCACATAAAACATAATATTAATAAAAGCCCAGATCTAATATGCCGAAATCTAGATATGTTTACCACTCTAGGTTCCAGAGAAGTTCAATAACTGTGTCATGTGGCCCTTAAAAATTGAGTAAAACAAATGTTGAGTTATGTGACCGGGAAATCGAAGCTTTAAGTTATTTATTGTATTTACTTAAACGTAATAAGTACCTAATAACAACAAATAATGTTGTGATTACTTTATATTTTAATCACGATCATCTCGGTGGTCTAGACTACTAGACCGGACTACCGGTGGTGGAGAGTTGATTACATCACGTCCGGGTTTGATTCCCAAGTCGACAATGAGGTTTTCTTATAAAAAAAAAACATTGTTGCCAGGACCAGTTGGAGACAAGTTTGTCACGTATTACATTGTGAAATATACACTGAAAAAATTAACTTAAATGAACTATTTTTATTATTTAAAAAACAATTAAGCTTAGGTTTTGAGGAATTAAATGTTGTCTATGATAGAAAAACTCTTTTGTTGTTATGCCAATACTTATCATGTTAATTTCGGTTTGGTACCCAGTAGCTTTAATTTTTTAGTTACTAAAATCAAGTAATGAAATTGCTGTGTCTAGTGCAACTAAAACTGAAAATTAATTAAGAAACTTCTTTTAGACATAAGCTCGCCTTATGTATAATTTTGCATATTAGGTTTTTTTTCTGTTATAAGAAGGCAAACAAGCAGACGGTTTTCCTGATGGAAAGAAATACACGATGCCTAGAGACACCAAAGGTGGTAATGGTGCGTTGCTAACCATAGGTCAGGGTGTTAGGCCTCGAGCAAAAGTAAGTTTACCGGCTACCTTACCCTCCGAACCGGAACACGTCATGACGCTATGGCGACAGGAATAGGTAAGGCGGTGGTACCAATCCGAGCGAGTCGCTGCGAAACTCTGCCACCTAGTCGGATTTCACGGTGTTAGTGATGGTAAGCCTGTGCTCGCCTTTTACGAGCTGCCTGGCAAGGAAGGCAGATGGTATATCTAAATCAAAACCGTTTGCAAATGCCACTATGTTTTAATGTTTTATTAGTGTTAGTTATTGTTTTTTTTATTTTGTTAAGATTTTATTAACGTTATAGTAACATATTTATGTAATATAATAACGTCTTAAAGGTAATATTCAGATCGCAAGTCACTTCTTGTTTCAATAATTGTTAATTACCAAAAAATGTTTGCAGTTTAGTAGGTGTTAGACTATTCGTAGATTATCTGTTCGTACCCTTGACTATTTTTCGGGGACACGGGCGTCAATATTCTCATTTTATTTTATTGAAACTCCATTGTGTATATTTATATAAATATTACTGGACTGCAAAAAACTTTACAAAACAATTTACTCTTTTTAAAAATACTTTTGTAACATTTTATATCAATTATTAATCACCGCCCCCACCTTAAGGCTACGTACACATGCTTTACCGAACAAATCTTACTCACGTTGCTTGTCCGCGATGGACTCCTTATTAACCCCCGACGCAAAAAGAGGGGAGTTATAAGTTTGACGTGTCTGTCTGTGTGTCTTTCTGTGTGTCTGTCTGTGGAACGGATGCAGTGATTTCAGTGTAGTTTTTTTTTTATTAAAGGAAACTTATGTGCGAGCGTTCTTAGACATGTTTGATGAAAATCGGTTGAGCCGTTTAAAAGTTGTGGGGGTGAAAATGAGGAGATTTACCGATTTTTTTAATTTTTAAAGGCAAATTAAGGTCTTGTGTCGGGGGTTTTTAAATTTTTAATTTTAAATGTTTAATTTAATAGTTAATAACCGATTTAAATCAATCAAACAATCAATTCAATCATTTGGACTTGAAAGATAGGATAGCTTACATCTCAATGTATGGTAAAAAAAATATCCTCCAAGCGAAGCCGGAACAGGCAGCTAGCATAAATACAAAAGAAAGTCGTGTTAGTAACAATGTAACTCAAAAACGGCTAAACCAATTTAACTAAAAGTTGGCTTGGAGTTAGCTTAGAACCAGGAAACGAATATGGAACACTTTTTATCACGTCCGACTTTTTATCACGAAACTAGAAAAAAATCACATTTTAATTTTTCCCATATAAACCGGACGGGTGGAATAAAGCTTGCCGGAGGAGCTAGTATATAACAAATGTCTTTATATTTACTGTTACGCTAACTGACAGCTTAAAATTAAGAATTAAGCCTCACTAGCTTAACTTATAATTTTTCCCCTGTCAGACTTTTCTTCCCTCTTCTTTATGTTTCCCATACTGAAAACATTGGAAAAATTAATAAACAAAGCGAGTTAAATACAAGTTGAAAATAATACAACGTTGAAGAGAATAATGTTTCGCTCTATATTCATGATATGAAGCAATCATGCAAAATGAGATGAAAATGTAGTTCCGTGTCGCAGTGATCCATACATTGGCACAGGCTAATATCCAACAATTAATAAACAGGTTGCCAGTGCAGCACCTCGTCCGGAATAATACCCCGGTATGTGTAATAGTATTAAAGTACATATACCACCGCTTTATCTATTTTTGCGACCGTACAGTCAATGCTCGCCGTTGTCGTGTTACTTTAACGTATATGGTAGCCGGTAGACTTGTATTGGTGGACAGCAACACACCAGTTCCGTCTATTCTGTATATCTGACACTAATTGGTTGCTTGCTTATGTATAGAACCAAATACATATACAACGTTAAGAGAGTGAGGTTTATAGGGCGGACCTATAAATTACAAAAAAACACTTTTTAAATTGAGTTGAACCGATATCTATATTAAATGTAATCGTCTATTTATTTGTATGTTGATTTTCTTTTATGGCTACAGCTGAACTGATTTTAATTATTTCATTATGGAAATATATCAAACCTTGGAAAAGGACGAAGCCGTGGGCAACAGCCAGTCTATAAATAAATTCATGTCATGATATTGTTATAACCACGACTACCAGCTTTCCTAGGAAACTCAATAATGGATGCTAATTATCATTCGCTCGTCCTTCGCAGTATCGAACCAATTTGCGGACACAATTAATACGAAACGCAATCATCACTACTAATGATGCGAAAGAGTGTCTGTTTGTCTTTCATGTTGCAACCGAACGATGAGAAAACATTTTTTTTCTAACTTTCATCCGTTGCAATAGTTCCTTGGGAGCTGATTACAAAAATAGCCCGTGTTTGAACTAAGATCTTAAACACAGAAACCGCCATTTGTACGTTGTTGGTAATTTAAAGTCTGAAATGATTATTAAAAGTCACTTTTCCTATGTGTGAATACCGCCATAGTTTAATGTAACTTACGAATAAATAATTAAGTGCTATCATTTTTTTCAAAAAAACTGTATTCTAATTTAAGTTTATTGTTTCCTCGATACTTTTTGATACTAGAATTTATTGAAAACCAAAATGAAAGTTCTTTAAAATGTTAAGAAAATTGTAATGTCAATAATAATAAATTAAATTAAAATCTTCATTTAAACTACTTGAAACATTTCTAATAATAAAACGTTGCCCGGGATTGAATGTGTGCTCGGTTGGCAATAGGCTTGCCACCTATCACTTTGTGGGATATCACTTCGGCTAGTCATGGGTGCTTTGGTTGTGCCTTTGTGTATCCTTTCAGTAATATTGGCGTGAAAATATTTTTTTAAACTACTCACCAGAATTACTCTAATATTAAAATAAAGAAGGTAAAAAATACGCAGCAATTGGTCAAAATGACAACAATTAATAGTTAATCTTCAATGTTGAGTATTTTGGCATAAACAGTAGAAAAAATTGTAATAGCACCATAAGCTAACAAATTCAAGTCTAAATGCAAAAAAATTTGCTTCTGTCTTTATCAAAAGATTTGTTTTTGATGTTGTTTATAATTACACGTGTCATGCTCTAGTAACTAAGGTGCGTTTGTGTGACGTTATTGGAGAATGGAATAGCTCTAACAAAATTAGCTAACCGACGAGAGATTTTAAAACATAAAAATGAAATGAAACAACATGAACATGTATACATATACCGCATACATTTTCATCATACTTAATAATGTTAAAAAGCTATATTCGTCAAGCTTCGGAAATCCGAATGCATTTTAAAGATATCTATATAGAGATGTTATTACACATAATTAATCATTTGGCTTAAATTTAGATTAGGTCAGCCAATTGAAAAATAAAAGTATAAAGTGTAAAGCCGTAGGTAGCGCATAATTAAAATAGTAGTAATGTACTCAAAAACTACTAAAACGATGTTAATAAAAATGCATGTGAGCCCATTTTGGAATCATTTGCTCTTTCGAAAAAATAATTATCTCATTGCGACGTGGTAGGTACCTGACGAAATAGTTGGAGTCGATTGTTGTAGTTTTATTGCGCTTAATCATGTTTGTTACTTATATTTTCTTGTAATGTTTATTCTTTTTCTCGTATTAAAAATATGTGGGTGTAGCAAATATCTTACTTTAGCAAAATATTTGTTTTTGACGTTGTTCGTAATTACTTCTGTCACACTTCGTAACACAGGTGCGTGTACTTGACGGCTCTATCGGTGGATAGAGATGGTGTAACGAAATCACACAGAAACAAGGGTGCTTTATTCACACACGTGTAGGGCTACCACCTTTTGGGAACGATTTGGGACAATCGGTCGGTTATCAAAATCGCAATCGTATTGTTTAATGTTATAAAAATTACGCGGAGAAATGGCACATTGATTCAAATTGTTAGATACTATCAAAACTGGGACCATATTAATAGGATGAGTCAGGGTGCGAGACGATATAATTTAAATCGGACTGTCATTGTATACACGCCTTAGCCTAATTAATACAAGCCTAATGCCCCTCCTATAGGACAGCAACACACCTATAAAATCTGTGGGGTCAACAAGTTGTTTTTACCAAAAGGTGAGCCATGTGCTTATTCGCTGTCTAATGCCTTAAAACACCAAATAATGTATAGTTTTCGATAAGGAAAAAGTGGTCTTGTTATCTAACAAGGCAATTTTCTCAAGGCAGACTTTCAACCAAGAAAAGAATAAAATTTAAAAATAGTAGAAATGTAAGTTTATTATAATATATTTATTATATCTAATCAGGCGAGCAAGTATCTTGGTGTTAAGAAATATGCAGTGCCTACAGACACTAAAACTAATCATTATATAAACTCTTTCATGAGCAAGTATACCGGTTACCTCATCCACTAGTTAGTAATGTCAAATGTCAATCGGCAAATGACAATTGCAAACGCTAACGTTAGGTCGGTACGAATAGGTGAAATAGTGAAATCAACCAGACGTGTTATCACAAAACTCTACCGAATTTACGTCACGGTGTTAGTAACAAATATACCGATGCTCGCCTTTTACGAGCAGCTTGATACAAAATTTGAATTCTATGTTTTGCAAAGGAACCCGAGACCAACACCGGGAGAGATCTTCTGGTTCTGCTTCTGATTCTGATTAAATGGTCCGTCGCTATTACGTAGTAAGGATCTTGATAGTAATTCTCAAATAGCAACCCTGTTTACATTAAATTTTAGCTTTGAAACACAAAATACTCAATTTGTGAACATTGTATCACGTTTCCTATTAGTGTTATCCACTGATCAATTCGTAAGATAAACCAAAATATCTCTTTAAACTAGCAATGATGCTTGGGACCAGCTTCAATCTTTCAGTATTTTCAAGAACCTTTGAGAAAGGCATTAGAAAATTAATACACCTTTCGGAAGCCAGCATCGGAATCGCAAATGGCAACTGGTTTTTTATATATTCAAAAACTTCTTTTATGTATCATTACGGGATCAGCATACGAATAAGGTGTTATGACAGGAAGAAATGTGCGTCGCCTATAGACACTATCTCTCTCATTAATAAATCCAGACTAAGGCCCGCCACATACATTCCGAATTCCTTACGAATGGTAGTGTACGGTAGTTAGGACTAAAAATTAATCTACCTTTAAATTTATTTATAATAAATTATAAAACTTATGTTTACAAACAAATAAAATGTTTATTAAAAATATAAATCAGTGTTGCAATTTACATGTACATTGATTGATGATTTATATAACTTGTTTAAATTTAATTCAATATTTGCCCACCCCAATGTGGGGTAAATAAATATCTTTGTAACATTTTTTTAACTCACGTATTCCGCAAATAAACGATGTTCATTTTCATTTTCATTTTTCGAAATCCCGAAACAGAATTGCAAACGCAGCGAATCTATACAATTTAGTGGACCTGCCACACATCAGAAATTTTACTTACGGAATTTCTCCATTTCGAAACCTTCAAGCGGGCCAGTGCGTTCGGAATCACGTAACGAAAAAAAAACCTTTCCGAAAGCAATCATACCATTGATCGTACAAGTTGCCACATATGTGTAACAATTGCGTATGAAGTGGCATCAATGTCGTCAAATTAGTTACCAAATTGTTAGTGGCCAAACCAAGTTGGCCATATCTGACAACATTGTAAAATAAAGTATGAGTACAAATTTTGGCACAAATTTACTAAATACACACATTCCGAATCCCGTTACGGAATCCCGTTTTAAATTTCTGAAACAGAATAGCGCCCTATTCAAATCGAAAATTTTTGACGAAAAAAATCCTCACGTGTGTTGCCACATTTATCCATAGATTTATTTGGATTTGTTTCATCCAAAATTTTTTGGAAACAAAATTCGGAATGTATGTGGTGGATCTAAATACTTCTAGCTTTAAAATGACATTATAATCTGTAAAGTATTTAATTGTACTGAAGAGTAGACTGTCAACTTAAACTTATAGTACTTTACTATAATCTCATTAATAATTATTGTTAAGGTATTAACATAGCTTTACCAATTTAAAGGTTCCAACCCCGTAAAGCCCCATTTAAGCGTTCCCCGGATCCATATGGGCCGAAACAAGATAATTACAAACACTGACTTTATCGTGACAAGAATAAGGAGTCGTTGAAATTGTCAATTATCTAGCCGTCGTAAAATTTTCCACCTGCTTTTAACCAAGTTGTACATATGGTTAAAAATAGTAACACACGTTCACGGTGCTAGTAACAAAACCTGACAGATGTTTTTTTACAAAAGTTGAAGAAACTCATTTTCTTATTGTTGCCCGACCTGAAAATCGAAGCCAGGACCTCACAAAGTCAAGTCCAACACCGGACCGCTAGACCACAGAGGCTATCTTAAATAACTCTCATAACAACGCGAATATAACTTTATAAGCTTTAATTTAACGTAATATTTGGTATTATAAAAGCCACTGAAACTGTCAGTGGTTATAAATGTTACTAAAACTTACTCCAATTTTCTGTTTACAAAATCAAAGAAGTTGATTTACTTATCAAACTCAAGAGAAGCTTTTCTTGCCAATTAGGAAACTCTCGAGAATTAATAGGATTACTTTGTGGTATAATGTTTCTTATTGAAAGATTCCTGAAATAGGTTATGTCGTGGCTTGTGATCAGTTTTTTATAAAACCTGCAATAATAAGTAAGTCTGTTACGGCAAACTTTTTCTACTTAAAGAGTGCATTTCCTGTAAGCCTTACCAAATTTGCCAACGTTCTCACTTTAATGCATTACGTGTTTTATTTGCTCCATATGTACATAATAATAATACATAACAATTTTTTTTTAATTATAATATTACCATCCGATCCGACGAACTTCGTTTAGCTAGACATCTACAGCTACTAACAGTTTGTAGGGACAAATTGAAGTGTGGTTTTTCCCACTTTCTCTACAATTTTAATATTTTTTCTTTTTATATGATCCTTCTCCTCACAATAACCAACACAACAAAAAAATAATTAACAAAACTGGTCCATAAATTCGCAGCAAACTTCGTATCACTTGACATTAACAGCTACTATATAATATGTGATACTCCGATAGTAGCGCAGTCTGCCGGTTGCATTGTAAAACATTCCAAAATTAACGAGTGCTTGCAAATAAAAATGATTAAAAAAATCGTTTTCCAGCGAATCAAATTGTGAATCTAAACCATTCTCGAATCCCCTTGAACACACACAAAAAAATTAATCAAAATCGCACGCACACACGCACACGAGATATAAATTATCAAACCATCAAACGAATTTCTTGTTTGTACAAAATATCAATCGCCTATGGGGTGTCACCAAATGTGGTAACAGTGCTTTTTCCAAATTGAGGTTATGATGTTAAACTTCTTGTATTAGTAAGTCTGCAACTACCTCAAGACTGTAACTCAACTGAATTGTTGCTGTAAGCAATGTCAGTAAAAGTAAACCAAGAAATAAAAGCTAATCTTAGCAAGAATCAAACAGCTCGTCTTACTCACGGTGTTATAAAAAACACGGTTATAACACCGTGTTTTTTATAACACCAGAGAAAATGCAAACTTGTGCCAAGGTGCTTATTAGGGAAGCAGTTGTCCTGTACTCTTCAAAGGAACCCGCGACCAACACGGAATAAAAAAAAGATTAAATTTTCGACAACAAGATTGACTGAATTTGCATATTTTATTATTGGGTCACAGTTCAGCAGCACAACGAAAGCAATTAAACTTTGTTCTGGTTCATGTCGCTACCAAGCCTCTATAGTTTCTAGATTTAATCATTGTGCCTATTTTTGGGGATTTCATACGAATTTTATTTAAAAAGGGAAAATGTTAATTGAACTGAAGCGGAGTAAGTATTATGGAGTATAAATTCCAAATGTCACGATCCTTGCAGAGCTTCTTACTCCCAGCTTGCATACAAACACGCCGGATTCGGAGACTCTTGATATCGCCCTCGGATAACACCCGAGCGATTTTATAGACGTCTGTAAACCTAGAAAAGTCAAGTCGGCAGAATCCCTCGTATTATATCTCAAAATTTAGTGCTCATTTAGTGCTAATTTAGTGCTGATAACATATATTTGGTGCTGTGACAGGTTGACTAAAAATGAGAACACTGCTAACTTTTTATTAAGCTAGCAGTGTACCATTCGTGACCGCACTATGATACAGTTGGAGCGAGAGGCACACCAGCTAATAATTTAGTGCTCAATTAGTGCTGCCAGTACAGCAAAAGTGTTCGGAATTTTTTTGTTCATAGCAACTACTGCTAGTATAACGACTCCAGCAGTCTCAAGAGCGAGGAAAAGACTTTAAAGCGGAAATGAATGGAATTCAAAGATCACTATTTAGTGCTCAATTAGTGCTGCCAGTACAGCAAAAGATTTTTGGAAAGGAGTTTTTTTCAAATCAACTACTGCTAGTATAATAACGCTAGCAGCCTTAAGACCTAGAAAGAGACTTTAAAACGGAAACTAATGGAATTGAAAGACACACAATTTTTAACACACACACAGTGGCTACATCGCGAGAAGAGTCAGGGTAAATTCCTGTGACCTCGTAACGTTGAGATCAGATGAAAACTGGATATTTGCAATACAGAATAATACCTATAACTTTTCGATTTTTGAAAATCTTCGATTTTCTTAATGTTTTTAAAAAATCTAGATTTACCGGTAGCATTAATTGAGCACTAATGAGTAACTCATCAATTTCACCAATACCGATTTTAAAGTCATTATTCAGCTCTACGATTGCTCGTACCGTTATGTCAGCAGTTATCTATACTTAAAAACTAAAAATTTTTTTTTAAAAAATCTGTTTGTTGTACAGGCAGCTCTAATTGAGCACTTAATTATTAGTTGATGTGCCTCTCGCTCCAACTGTATCATAGCGCGGTCACGAATGGTACACTGCTAGCTTAATGAAAAGTTAGCAGTGTTTTCATTTTTAGGCCCCGTATCATAGCACCATATATCTGTTATCAGCTCTAAATTAGCACTATGCACAACTATGTAGTGCTGGTATCACTACGAAGGTACAACCTCAAAGTCCTTAGAGAAATCTATTCTAGAAAGAGAGAAAGCGCGATATGTAATTTATTGACATTACTTAACTTAACATTAGAAAATCTTTCTGCTTGTAGAAAAAAATATGTTATTACTTCATTAATGACTATTAAAATAAACCTGATTTTGTTTTACCTGCCAAGCGTCAAAACACAATCAGGTTTATTTTTAAACAAAATTGAGAGCAACTTTACTAGTTTACAGTACAGCACCAAAACGAAATCAATTTGTGAACTTTGTTCTGCCATCGTTTCCAAGCTTCTGTCGCACAGTTCGCAGAATTAATCACAATAGAGTGAAAATATTTTGCAAACGAAAAAAAAATGTACATGTACGTAGCTACGCGTAGCTTGTTCTGGTTAGATAAACTCTCGTGAATTTCGTATTTATTTTGTTATTCCATAATCTATCAAATTAAAAGACTGTCTAAAAACTAGCTAGTGCAATAACATAGTTCTGATGTTTGACATAACCCTTTATCATGATGCATGCTAACAACAGCCCACAGGGCATTATCAACAAAAACTTAATGTGGCATTACAAATCTTCCGTCTTCTGCTCCCTTTGTGTTTAGATTTAATTCGTGCACACCAGTGTACGCAGAATAAGTGGGTCGTTGCCAACTAATGTCACTCCGGAGGAGTCTAATTCCAGCAAACTTTTCCTGACCGTTAGCTCTGAGATACTCCTCAATTACTTAACTTGTCTTATTTGTCAGGTTATAATTCAAATCGATTTAGAAACTGACCGCTATTTTATGTAGCATGCATGTTGACTAGTTATTATTATAAATATTATTTAGATCCTGAATAATCTTTAAAACTTCTTGAGTCTGAATCTGCCCAACTTCTTCGAGGGCTAATTAAATTTGTTTGAAAAGTTTATAAGTAAACTGCCCGCCTGTTCTGCTGTTTATAAATGTCTGTTAGAATAGTATATAATAGGACTAGACTAAGAGTCACAAAACTAGGATTACTTTTAATGCTATTTTGCTATTGGTCAATTAGGCAGCCATCTTAAAATTTCAAATTATAATGATAATAAATAATGTAATCACGAGATCGCTGTCAGAAAAGCACTTTCACGATCGACCGATAGCAAACTATATAGTAAACTATCGGTCATTCTGTATATTCTGGCATACACTTAGTATAACCCGTAGAATAAACTGGCAGCATACATTTTCAAACCATTGAAAGAATCAATAAGGTCTTGAATAGTCATCCCGACGCCAACTTTGCTAGAAATACTCTGGTCATAGCGTTAACCATCGTAACAGAATGGTATTTTTTTTAAAACTGAAATACGATAAATTACAACAAACGAAAATTGCAAGCTTCTGCAAGTTGGATAGAGGAAATGTTTTTCATCAAAATTTTAAATGATAGTTTTTTTTTTTTTGAATGACTAATTTGTTGCTAATCTTACGATTTTTTACAACTTCACCGAACTTTGTGGGCCGAGCAGAGTGCTCAGCCCGAGACATCATTATTTAGATGGATTGGGCTGTTACCTACAACGCCAGCACCAAGGGCTGTCTCCCGGGAGACCGTACCTCGACTTGGTGCTGCGTTCTGGTTACTGGGTGGACTTGGTGGAGGAGTATTTGTGGCTCGTCGCTCGGCGTTAGGCGCCGGGCGCAAAAGAGGTGTTCGTCGCCGAGACCGGCGGCGACGGTGCAGTGTTGTGTTAAGGTGATGTGAGTTTGTCGTGTTCCGGTTTGGAGTTGGGAGAATAGCGTTTGCCGCGGTTATTGGGTCCGGGGGATCCGATAACACGTGGCGAGGTCTTCTATGATCGGGGGGAGCGTTCGCGTCCGGTGTGTAGTCACACGCGGATGCTATCACCGGATTTGGGAAATGATAGTTATGTAACCGCGACGTCGCGACCAGAAGAAGGGCTACTCTTGAATATCGATTCCATGCAAAATTTAAATTAAAATCGGATATGTCACTCTTGAACACAATAATAGTTGTTTATTAACATTTAGTTTCAATAAAATTCAATAAATCAGATAAAATATTTATATTAACTAAACTTTAATAATTCGCTGGTAGTGTATTCTAAAGTATCTAAAGTGACATATCCTATTCCAATGTTCAATTTGCATTAATCGAGATTCAAGAGTAACCCTACTGGACGGTACTATCATGATTGACCGACAGTAAACTAATATAAAAAAAAATCCTAGCTTTGTGCGAACCGGGTTTAGTCAGATAGTTCAGCAACTCTCTGTCCATAAAGTCGTACCCCAATAACTGTAGAGGAATCTTCTATCTCTACGGGCGAATCTAGTTGAACAGGAACTCTACTGTTTCTCCGCAAACAATATCTCATTAATTTTCAATAGCCAAAGCAGATCTCTGATTTCACTGAACTGTATTAATTCGTCTCAATAACTTTTAATATCTATGTTTTGTTGGAATTTCTAATGGGATTTCGTTTTAAACAAATACAATACACTAGTCGACACAAAAGGTTTATTATTTTGTAGAAATGAAATATTTGAGAAGAATAAACTGGACGATAAATAATTACAAATTCAAAAATGTTGAAAAATGTTTTCTTATCTTGAATTTACAGATTTTAGTTTGTAGCTTTTGTGCTTAAGTAAAATTCTACAATAGTCTAAATTAGCTTTCACCTTATACGATATAATATAAAGATACAATATAATTAAATGCGTGAGCTTTTATTGACTCTTGACTGAATTCAGGTTGTTGTTGTTTTTTAATTTTATCCCAGTCGGGGAAAGGCAAAGGATCTGTGTCCATACAGCCATGTCTTCCGTATTAATAAATCTTTTTCTTGTTATATATTTTCAATTTATGTCTTCTATATTAATTCCTTATTTCAGTCATTAGTCACTATTTACACAGTCTTGTCTGGGTCTTGAGTAAAGCGGTGGTTTCGTTACACAAGCTCGTTTATGAGATTTGGCAGCAGCGAGGAAATTCACGATACACTTATTTCTTCATGATTATTTCATTAGTGCACTTTCACTGAACAAAATAAAACTAATTCCCACCCAAATTAACCAATTTTACTAATATTTTACACTAAATTCAATACATAATTGTGAAAAAATTATGTCCATCTTCATTCACAATGGCGCCAAAACTCCTCTAATTTATTGAAATTTGTGACCGGCTGCCAAAAAAGGAGGAGGTTATATGTTCGACTCCAATTTTTTATGTATATTATTCAACGTCATTTCTGAATCGATTAAAAAAATCGATTTTATTTGAAAGTGTGTACGTCACGTTGCCCCCTGGTCGGGGCCTGACGACGGGATACTAGGAAAGTCGAAAATTATACTAAAATTTTGTATATCTTGATGACTTACTTATAGAAATCGAAGTCGGTTCTATGCAGTTTTATTACGCTATTTATAAAATGACATATAAAAAAAAATTCTATAGGCCCATATCCCCAAAAGGGTAGTCAGAGGCACAATCAGGGCAACCACGACTAGCTGAAGACAATTCCTACAATATGATAGTTGGCAAGCCTATCGTCAACCGGGCACATGTCCAATCCCGGGCAACGTTATTTTAATTAGGAAATTAAAAATATACATTTTCTAATATTTTTTGTTACCCTACGCGGGGATCGAAAACTTGTCAAGTCCGACTCTGGACCGCTAGACCACGGAGGCGATGAGAATGAGAATGATTTACCATTGTTACAAAGGCTGCTGAAATAGTTAGACAGACAGACAGCAAGCTGCAGAACTCTCTACCACCAGTAGACAGATAGGTCTTGTTGGCAATGATACATTTAACCTATCCCCGACTCTTACGAGCTGCTAAAGAGGGAGTCAGATTATACTATTCTACACAGGGAACTCGGCCTAACACGAGGAAAGTCCTAGCGGTTCGTTTTCCAATAAAAAAGCTTATCTCAAAATATCTCAATGTCGGTTTAACCTATGTACACAATTTTCAATAAATTAACCTGAAGTCAGTCAAGAGTCAATATAAACTCACGAGCCTCACATTTGATAATATTGTATTTGTATATTAGGTGTACGCTATCGTTCTCGCTTTTGATATGCCTAGTAAAATATTTTTTTACCTCTTGACGTCTTTAATATCACAATCTTGATTCGAATTTGGTAAGATATTTGCTTTTAATTTATTTGAAAATAATATGTACAAGATAGTCGATAAATAAGAACTTATGCAATGTTAAGGAAAACTAGTGTAAAAGGTAAAAAAGTAGATTTTCTTGATGATGCTCGATTTTTTTGTGAAATTAGAAGACGCTTTTTTTAACAGTAAGATACCTACACACAACTCCAACATAGGTGTCTAAGAATATTACAAAGTACTAGTAATGGCTGTGTATTAAACATATTACCTATTCCAAATTATAATAGTTGGCATACGCATAGGTTAGTGGAATGTTTTGAGTCATGTTTTACTTAGTCTGTTTGTTGGTGTGTTAAAACTTGTGTTGGTTTCTTGTGTGTTTGTTGGCATATCGACTTAGTACTTATTACAATTCAAGTGTCATGTATCAAAATTATTATCAACCTTACAAACAAAGCGAATAAGTAGTTTTTAAGAAGCTTTTTTTTAGTTTTATCACCAAACCAAATTCTAAATGTTTTCTGTGTAAAAAAATATGGTTTGCTTGGTACAGTAGATATAGTATGTATCTCGGAAAACACCACATTTGATTACTTACTTATCTTTACGCCGAGTCCCTAACGTCGTAGACAGAGAGTATCGACTGCCAAATGTCACGATCCTTACAAACGTGCCTCGCTTTACCCTTTTTGTACAAAAACATTGGTTACGAAGAATCTTGACACGACCCTTACACAGATCCCGATCAATTCATTAATTGGAGAAAATATAAGGGAGATGAATTAAACAAAGTAGATGCTTCAAACCAAGTCTGGTTCACGTATTATTCTCCACTTTTATGGTTGCTTCAAGTATTACCTATTTTAAAAGAGTTAGACATCTAATAAAAATTATGTATTCGTAGCGTCAAGTTTTTCTTCATTTACACTTGAAATATGATCTAACGGTTGTTTGGTTACCACTGACCAATACTGGCAAATCCTGAAATGGCCTATATCCTTCAAAGACAATAATACGTATTATATGAATATATATTTATATTCATAAAATAAGTATTTTACTATACCGATACTACTAGAAGTAAGGTAAATTAAAGTATCTTCACGCCCATAACCCGAAAAAAAGTAGGCAAAGGCACATCCAGGGCACCTACGACTAGTCAAAGACAAAATGATAGGTGGCAAGCCTATTGACAACCGGGCACATATTCAATCCCAGGCAACGTTACTTTTATTAGAAACACTACTCGGCCCGGGGATCGAAGCCGTCCTGGGTTCTCAAGAATTTAAATCCAACGCGGGACCGCTAGACCACAGAGACGAAAACAAGATTACAAGGATTGTTGAATATTGGCATTTGTACAATCTTGTTAAATTCTGCCTTCACTAAATCGATATTAGTACTATAGATGCGAAAGTGTGTTTGTTTGTCCTCTTTTCGGACAACATCGGCCCCTTTATGGTAAAATTCTTGTAATTTTTGTCGACGTAGCATGTAAAACTCCACATTTATGAATTGAACTAAACACTGACGACAAACGACGCATGTATTTAGAGAAATAACGTAGCAATAAATAACAATTCACCTCAAAAGAAATGTTGGCATTCGTCTCTCGACGAAAAACATTCGATTGTTTGTATTTTTACAGTTCCCAAGTTGCCAGTAACGAGAGTGACAGTAAAAATTAAAGAATTCATCTGTTTTCAAAAGCTTGAATCCAATACAATCAACGACAATAGGTTTTGTATTTTATATTCAAAGAAGATGGTATAATTTAAAAACCTACCAATCTATACTTCAATACTAGTCAATATTTCTGTACTAGTATTTTAAAAGTTAAAAAAATAAAATTAGTATTTTAAAATTTTGTGAATTTTGTTGCTAAACTCATATGGTTATTATAACATTCTCTCAGTGTTTTACTGTATTTTATTTGATCAATTTGTCTCTACGAATTAAATACTAATAATTTCCAAAATTTGGTGAAGCTTCAGATTTTACATTCATTCTGATTTCGTTAAATCTAACCTGTATAATTTTTCGGTAATATAACAATTATTTTCTTACAAGTTTATTGTTTTATATCTCTTTCCGATTTTCCGACTAAGAAAACGAGGAGATTATAAATTCCAATGTATGGGTGTTATGAGACTATTCGACCAGATAACGAACTGATTTTGATAGTTCTTTTTTAAAAGGTAGGTCATGATTCCGAGATGGTTCCTTATTAACTGACTCCAGAAACGCTCAAAAAACGGTGGGTTTTTAACTATTTGGCCTGTAGTCAACTGGTTTTGATGGTTCTTTTCTTGGAAAAATAGGTCGTGATTTTGAGGTGGTCCAATTTTAGTTTTATCATGATGTGTGTAACTCAAAAACTACTACCTACTACTAACCAGGTGCTAGTTGCAAGGGCGTTGCCAGGTCGGAGGATGCAAAAGGTGCGTCTGCCCTCGAAGTTAGTTTGTGAGCTATTCTTATAAATAAATAAAAAACGGAAAAGGAAAATCGCGTCTCTGCGGTTTAATTGAAGTTTCGTAGTTTTACTGTGCTTTATTCCGTAGGTATAATATTGTTGTAATAGAACCATATTATTATACCTACTACACAGTAGAGTCTATTTTATATTTAAATAATATAAACGCGCATTTGTTTGTTTATTTATTGTATGTTCGTTTATCCTTTTCCCTAGTTATAACATAGCTATGTAATGGTGTATTTGACTATATGTAGTCTATTTTATGTCCTGATTTTAAACAAGAAGAGAGCTTTTATTTTAGTATGCGGGTAAAGCCTTGAAAATAAACACAGCAATAAGCAGTAAACACAGGCAGCATTAAGAGAAATTTCTAGTCCCTATTAGTTGATCTCCCATCCTCTTTTCAGATCGTAAAGCGGTCGATAACCAATCTGATAACAGATGTAATCTCCTGACCCAATGCCTTTTTTCAATCTTATTCAACTCGTAATTACAGATAAAGCCCAGATATGTTCTAGAGATTTTATTTTAAACTTGCCAATTACCTAGAACCTTGAATCGCTTACAAAAATCGGAATATTTTTTAAACATTTAAGGTTCAATTTGCAGTAATTATGGAAACTCCTATAATATCCGTCTGTATTCCTATACATATTATGAATATTATCTGATATACATAAGCGAAAAACTGTTTCGTTCATAAATTTTACGAAACCTCGATAACTATTGAACTTATCAACTTTACACTAAGCCAAGAGGTAGTTTATAGACACGACATGTCTTCTGAAAATAATTGTAATATTATTATAATATCCTCCGCCCCCGCCCTTCGTCACAACCACGAAGCTATGGGCCACTAGGCGTTGCACTCTTTACAAAGAATTGATGTCGTTACCAAATACTGCTGACTCTCTCTAAGGGCTTGAAAATAAAACTGCGATAGGGTATGGTCGCCTGTTCGCGTCCATCCCCAAATTCACGTCCACTTCCCGGACACCGTTTAAAAAACCCTTAAAATAAGTGTACTAACAAACTAGGGAAATCAAAAGTCGTTTCTGCCTATAATACAATATACTAGAAACACACATACATGGACAAAAGAACTGTTCTCATAATTTTTTCCTGTTTAAAAAAAATAATAAATCTTATCTATACAAAAAAGTTGTGTAAATAGCTATAGTTTTAGTAAAAAATAGTAAAAGGGCGCGCGAAACGTAATTTTTCAATGTTTTAAGTTTAATTAAAGATTGTATTAGTTCCTAGACCTTGAAAATGAATAAAAGTATAAAAATAATGATGATTTTGATTGATTATTGTGTTTTTTAAAGTTAAAATGAGGTGGACGCGAACTGGTATACCACTTTTACGAATTAGCCAGTTTGCGTCCAGGGTGGACGCGAACTCATCTCACTATTTCTAACTTGATCCTTTATTTTAATATAAAGGAATATGTTACAAGGATGGGGTTTTATTTTGTTTTTACCATTATTACTATGTTTATTAAAATAGCCAATTTGCGTCCACATAATTATGGTAAAAGAAATAGATATAGATGTCGAAATTTACCTGGACGCGTACTAGATGGACGGATTATACAATATACCAGTTTGCATCCACTTGTTAATTTAAATACTAAATTTTAAGTAACTGTTTTATATAATTAAATCAGACAGTTGTTGCCAGGTGGTAGCCAGTAGAGAGCATTGTATAATCCTATCGGGACTAGTACCCACCACCGCTCCGGAAGGGAACAAGTGCATTAAACAGTTTCTGCCTTCTTACACAAACAGCTGTATAATAACTTTTAAGTAGGTACATAAAGACAAAGAAGTTGACAAGGGTGCAACTAGGGCACGCACAATTAGACTAAGATACTTAGTTCCACAATGCGATAGATGGCAAACCTATTATCAACCGGGCACATGGTCTATCTCGATAACGATGTTTTCATTAGAAATTAATAAAGATAAAGAGCATTTATAGAACGAA
>NJDC01058098.1:304152-318883 GCA_002245475.1 Calephelis virginiensis
TTAAGAAAGTATTTTTTTAATAAACGAAACCAAGTTTATTACTGTGCCAGGTACCGTGGCTATAAGTAATGTGGTAAATTTACAGCAACTTGCTCAGATTTGTACTACTGCCTTACTGAGGGATAGGTACGATTGGCTATTGCTGTTGCCATAACATCTGTGCTTTCTATTATTATGTCCATATTTGGATGGCAGGGTAACTTGTAAACATATAATATAAGACCGTCCCTTTTTATTTTTTTGCCACCTTTAAATCATTCGATTATGAATGTTTTTACCGATCAAAAAAATAAAATGTCAATAGCACTTAAAAGTAAAAAAAACACCTGACGAAATATTTATACAATGTAGCTACAACCATCTTGATAGCGTCAGCGTGTCATAGTAGTGACGCCGCAGACAGACATGTCAAACTTATAAAACCTCTCTTTTTCCGTTGGAAGTAACAAAATATATATAATAAATTCTAATGTAAGAAAAACTTCTTCCTTCAAGTCTGATTTTTGTATGAAAAGAGTAACGAATGAAGAGGAATCTAGGCAAGTCTGCACGAATAATAACTATACTATAGGATTACACGATACCATATATCTCTTGAAACTTGGCACTCGATACTCTCTGCCTACACTGCATGGGGTTTAGTGTATATGTTGTTTTTTACAAGGACAAAATGATAAAGATTTACCCACGTTCATAAATCGCACAGTTTACTGGCATCTTAATGACAGCTAATATTATTTATTTTCTCTTCATCTTACAAAAAGAAATACTTCCTTAGCTTTTTAAGTAATATTGCTCTCAAATAAAGTAACAAGACGTCCTTTAAATAACGTTCCTTTGAGGAAATATCTCAAATGCTTTCGTCGATGTAGGGCAGTGGTTCTCAAACTAGGACCACGAGGATTTAAGTCAATGACACTCGGTGTATTTTCTTGTAATAATAAAAAACACAGTCTGTAAAAGTTTAAATTTGAAAACTAGGCTAGCTACTTCTTTACCATATTCAATAGCTTTTCCTCGCTCGGAAACTAGTCTGCTTATTTGTCTACACAGAATGTTCAATGTTGTATTATTTACATCTTTTAACTTTTTTCTCTTCTATATTTTTATAAAGAAGCGAAAAAATCTGAGATTCTTATTTGATAAAGTTATAAATCACATTGATTTTGGCCATTTCGTTGGTCGAGTGGTTAGCGTAAATGCCTGACCCTACCGATCAAACGGGTGTGTAGCTATACTTGGGTAATGATCGGCGTCAGGTTTGTAACTGCATCGGCTAGTGGTGGGAATTTTGTGATGTAATAGTTGATTCACAACTACATGGTAATTTGCTCAGTAGCAGCTCGCACGAATTGGTACATCTCTTTACTAATATCAGCTTAGCACTCGCCATTGTTGTATTCTGTGTAGGAAGGCTCCCTGTCAAAATAAATATTGCCTATTACAACATCCCTTCTTGATACAAAATATAAGCAAATTCTTCTGAGAAAAATTAACCCTCTAAAGGAGGATTGGAAACGTACCCTTTTTCTCTCGCTGATGACGCTCTGACTGATTTTGGTACTCATGATTCAAATTATGCGATGAAGTTTTTAATTTCTCTCTCAATCTCTCTAGATTATCTACGGTAATAATTATTCGTAATAGAAATAAATACGGTAATATAACAATACTGTAAACTTGTTCATACATTGAAGATAAGTAAAAAAAATAAATACAGTTTACTTAAAATAATTGGAATACATTTTTATAAATTTTGTTCGTCTGTCTGTATGAATCATGATCGCAATTTACACTGAATTTACTGAACCGATCGTTACCAATTTCACATTTACGTGATTTGTTTTGAAAAAGGTTAAAGGCAACCTACTATTTATCTCTTTTACTAAAGGGGTTACCATAGTGGAGAGGTAAAACTCAAAATGTAAAATGAAAATAGGCTTTAATTCAGTAACGTGTAGTTCGGTTTTATTCATTATTTTTTAATTTTGCAGCATGTGGTTTACAAGTTGTTCTGTAATTACTTTCAGTTCATAGCGTTTTGTGGTATATAAGTTACAGACACAGCAACACTCAGTACAAAATGACCAAATAAGTTGAAATCCGGAATGATGAGAAACATTTAAATGTTTTCTTTATATGAGAGACCAGCGAACAAGCGCACGACTCTCCCGATAGGAAGCGACAAGCGTGGCCTATAGATACCATAGATGTTATGGGTGCGTTGCTGACCTCAGGTTGGAATATTAGGCCTATGGTAGAAGTCTACCAACTACTGTACCCTCCGAACCGGCACATGACAGAGTAATTATGGAGGCTCTACCACCAGTGGTCTTGTTAATGATGACCTTCATATAAACTTATGCTCGCCTCTTACGACCTGCCTGGTAGTCAAATACGACCACAAGGCAAATAGTCTGTTCTACTTAACGAACCCGGACCAAAACGGGCAAGTACAAGTCATCTCAAGTTGATATTCGGACTTTGTAATAAAGTCCAGCCATACTATGAGTATGAATGCAAAAGTTTGTCTATTACGATTTATGTTGATTAATAACTTACTTAAATCGGGTTAGCGAATTAGTAAAATATAATTACGTTAAACATAAATAACAACATATAAAGTATGAGAAAATTTCTAAAATTAAAATAACAAGAAAGTACAACAAGAAAACAAATTAGGTACCTATATTTATCCATACAGATTTCAGTCACCAAAATGCGCGCTTTGTATTCGGTGGAAGAAGCGAGAAATAGCGGACGCGTACCTGTGCGGTGTAGGAAAGATTCCCAGTTTTGCATCGACTTTTTACATGAACATTTTATTCTAACTTCTAAACTATTCATAGAAATTGTTTAGTGTAATTACGCGGATCATATTGTGCATACTTACATGCATACAAATATATTTTTACGTCAAATCCCTTGGGTCATAGGAAAAAAGTGTGCAATGCCGACTTCCTACACTCTTACTCTTCAAATTTAAAGTATATTTAATTCACGATGATGTATCTATACAAATATTCTTGTGACTTTTCATACAAACACGACAATTGTAATTTGTATTAATAGTTTCATTCAAAAACATGCTAATTATATATGATTATTAAAAAGGTACATTATGTATTTAATTAATAGCTTCAAATATTTAATATAATTAATATATAGCTATACATATTACAAGTGACCATTTTTTTAAAGATTAAATTGGAAATTGTATCTAAAATATCCTTCAAATATGTACCTACCTAAAATAAAATACGATTTTTTATAAATCTTTAAAAGAGAAACAAACTCCTTACTCATACACTGTTTTATAATAGCCGACAGTGCTTGAAAAGTCCTTTTGTTAAAATCTTTCAATGGACTTTAATTTTTCCGACTTAAATATGCATTTATACATACTTATGAACAAGTATGTATAAATAGCCTACCGGTTTCGCTTTTCAAGTTTTTGCTCTAGTGATGCTGTTGTAAGTGAAACCAGCAGGCTATTTAGAAAAAAATAAAATATAGGTGATAAGTAAATAGATAACAGTACAAATTTGTATTCATTTAAAAGTATAAAAGAAAAATTAAACAACTATATAATGTCAACAGAAATTCAAATGTCAAATAGGCCAAACTTTGAGAAACCTTGTCGCTGATTGAAGAGGAAATTGAAAAAAATATTGGAATGTGACATACCTAATTAGTTTGTTGTTAACATTCTTTATTATTCCACTTTGAACGTTCTTTAGAAAAAAATATTTAAAGCTAATGCCGAATTCATTAATTAAGGTAAATGTATCGTGGTATTTTTAAGTACACATCTTTGCATAAGTACTTTTACTAGGTAATACCCGTATAATGTGCTTAATTAGTTTTTTTATCAGAGATTTTTAACTAATTTTCTGATATGATGTACCTAGACGTAAATTATTATTATTTATTTTTGACAGCAAATTTTTTTTTCAATTTCCCATCATTTTCTCCATCACCTAATCACTTTTTTGACGTGAAATTTACACGTAAAAAAAATTCGCATTTCATTTTATATTTCTAGGAACTGTAAAACAAATAGCAGACAACATAATAAACGAGTATCGTGATGTTACTAATCATATTGTGCGTCCTTACACATCAAATATATGGCTGCGTTACTAACCTGAGATTACCATCTCGTTATAAGTTAGCTGGTTCCTTTAGCCCGATAACGGAATACGGCAGTGTCGAGTACTGTTTTGACGACAGAAATAATTTACAAGCTGTACGGTTTTTTTTATCCTGACGGTTACATTTTGAATCGGTGGCAATTTGTAACTTATTTCCAACATAAAAAAATATTTTTAATGTCCTGTGTAATTATTTCAAATATCAAGTAGGTACCTATACTCATTTCTATTAAAAACACTAACACAATTGGCTCGGTGTGGAGATATAAAACCTGTTAAGTAAAAAATATTTGTATTAGAAGACATCACTCTTTCATTAATTTGGCTCATACTATTCTTATTATTCTATTTTTAAAAATAGTTTTGGATGTAAATAACTTTGTTAATTATATTTAATGAATGAAACGAATTATAATGGTATTAATTGAAATAATTTTTAATTAATGCGAATAAAAACTATGTGTATGTGTAGGCATATGTGTGTAAGAGCTTGTATATGTTGTTGTGGGGGAGGGACGAGTTAGAAAACAGTTATTTAGGTTTTACAAACCAACAAAAATATTCACATTTACCCTCAATATATGTGATTAATTAAATGCTTTTATAACAACTTTTCAAGACGTCATATTCTGCAAATATATTATTTTTATTTATTTTATTTCTCCGAGGCTTCGATTTTAACGATTTATGTTACAAGGCAATTTCATTTTGTTCACAATATCTTTATTATTTAGTTTACAGATCCACTACTTGTTATACCGGATTACATTTAAGTCAACAAAACCTAAAAAACTTCTCAGACGGCGGAAAGGTTTTACAATTTTTTCTTGATCATATTACCAACGGTAATTTGACAATGATCGAAAACCGCGAGCTTCCAAGGATTTAAAATGTTTATCTATTAAAAATATAATGTACTTTTCCTGAATTAAGGTTAAATCTAAAACTAACAATACAATTTATTAAAACGAACCACGGCCACAGCCGGACCATGACTGTTCCCGCGTTTTCGCAACGGGTCTGTAAACATTTTGGAGGGCTATCACTAGGTGTACTCGATCGAGACATGTGTTGGCGAGTTCGTACTGTATAATGGCATTTAACAATTTACACATTTACATATCACCCGACAGACAAATGTTTGGACTTTTTGCGTACAGCATCATATTCACCAGTTCTCTTCTAACCGTACTCAGGTCTATGGTGCTGTACACACATACAGCGAGTTCACTAAGCACACGCGTCTCGTTGGTATTTCCCTCCTATCTGGACGACGGACGCCACCAGCGTCACTAACCCTGTCATAAACATAATAGTTATCGTCGCCGCCGCTGTCGTTACTACCTAGATTAATGTCCTAGATATTGCCGACATTTCTGACTTGGGAGAGTGTCCCATCGCTTTCTCTACCGCCTCTACCATTGTCTTCATCTGTGTGATAGTGCTGGTCTCGATCGTCGCTACAGTCATCACGTTCAGGAGGGTCATCGCCACGGTTGCTGTCTCGTCCGCGTCTACGTCCAGGTTCCAGAGTTCGATCTAAAAGGTCGGTGAGACGACGCCGATGGACGATTCATGACAGGATGTACCCAGCGCGCTCGCCATGAAAGTGATGCTAGTCGGTATTCCATGGACACTTCGATCAGGCAGGTGGACCAATCCTTGCTGGTTTCTTGATTGAAGTGGACCTTCGGCTGTCATCTTCTTTTTTAGCTCCAACCAGTGGTCTAACTTTGGCGCGAACACTTTTTCTACACGCTGCGGATTCGAGCCGCTGCACGCATAGTGATTGCCGCCGGTCTCTTTCTTACAGACAAAACACTTTGTCCTGTAGACGCAGCCGTGACTAGTTTCGTTATAGTTGTAGATCATATCACAGGCCGCGGTCACTTCATAACATGACAATATCCTGTGCTTCAAAGTACCTCTTCTTATTGGCGGGCAGCTCAAAAGGGTGACGTTAATGAACCTCGATTTGCTTTTAGCTAGGTTGACGCACATCAAGAAAAGGTGTTCTTCGAGCACGTTTGTATAACTGCGCTCCTGTTTCAGGAGGACCATGATGCGGTGTAAACGGTGCAGGTAATCTTTTGCGATTTTATTGTGACTTTTATGCTGTTTTTATTTTTTAATATTCAGTTCGTGCGTGCCTGTCAGACTGTTAAGTGAATAACGTTTTTAGTTTATATAGTTTTATGTCAACGTTAAGCTCATATCTCATATTTCCTAGATAGATAATAAAGTGCATCAGCAGTAAACAGGATATTCATTATCATTTATTAGATATTATTCGAGAGTGGTGTCAAGAGTCTCCGGAACCGGCGTGTTTGTATGAAAAGGGTTATGAATGTGAAGAAAGACAGACAGGTTTGTCAGGATCGACTACTAGTGTCAATTCATGACATTAGAATCAGGGTTCCCAAATGGTATCATTAGGCCCATATAGACAGAGGTCCTAAATAGTCCTTTAACAATAATCATGTTTTTAAAAACAGTAATATTTTTATTTAAGCCAGTCGTAGACACAAGGTAGTCGTATTCGGTGATCTTTCACAAATGTTGTTTCCCCGTGTTGGACCGGGCTTCTTTGCCATAGACCATCTGCTTCCTGCCAGGCAGCTCGTAAAAGGCGAGCACAGGCTTACCATCACTAACACCGTGAAATCCGACTAGGTGGCAGAGTTTCGCAGTGACTCGCCCGGATTGATACCACCGCCTTACCTATTCCTGCCGCCATAACGTCATGAGGTGTTCCGGTTCGGAGGGTAAGGTAGCCGGCAAACTTACTTTTGCTCTAGGCCTAACATCCCGGCCTCAGGTTGGCAACATACCATTAACACCTTTGGTGTCTCTAGGCAGCGTGAATTTCTTACCATCAGGAAATCCGTCTGAAAAAAATAAATGAAAAATATCATATAGTCAACGCCAACGCCTTACCGCCATACCATAGAGACGGATGCAATAAAATATATAAATAATTAATTTTATTAAACCTTAAGATATGTTTGCACAACAACATGGCATAACATAGGTATATTAGTACAAATAGGTATTTTATAACAACGTCTTTAGATTCTGAAAATAAATCATTTTTATCATCGATATGTAATATCATTCATTATTTTACAACCACGTGGGAGAGTCAGGAACGCAGCCTAGTAATTCTATAATTAAAGAGAACATAGCGTACATTAGAACTCGTATTCGGGCACAAAGTTCCTTTGAGTTTGGAGCAAATAATTATATGGTATCGTTCTGAAAGCTGAGCGAAACTAAATTGTAGCCCATGTAGTAATTAAATGTTTCAGTTTATGTGAGGAATGAATTCATCATATATTTCGTTGAAGCTTACATTTTCTTTGAAAAAAAAGCATTGGTATATACTTAAGTTATTGTTATGTCCAGCAACTTGTGTCTGTAGGCTTATATAATCCTGCCGCCTTCATGACATCACTGGAATATGACACGTTCCGGGCTGAAGGGTAGGGTGGCTGGTAGACTTGCACACTAAGCCACACCTGGGCCACAGGATGACGATGCACCTATAATAACTAAGTCATGGTCACGGTGTCTGTAGGCCAAGGTCATCTCGTCAAGAAAGAACAATGAGTTAGGTTTTAGAAAAGGCAGTTTTATCGCCAAATAAAGGTATCTTTACCAGATAACATCTACGTCTAAGACACTACTTACAGGTATTTACATAACTAACATAATATTATGTTAAGCAGATAAAAATAATCATCATAAAATATTTTTCTTTATAAGTTTATATAATACTTTTAATTCCCTCACCTACTGAAACTGGTCAATTTCTTAATAATTCAGTTTAATATCGAAATAGTAAGTTTATCAATCTTTGGCTGTACGCGGGTACAGCTTTGCTCGCGTGGCAGATAATATATTTCCTGATTATAGCCCATTAATAAGAACTTTCACGCAAACTTTCAACCCCTATTTCACTCCTTTAGGGTTAGAATATCCAGAAACGCTTAAATATTTATCTACTCGTTTTTAATAAGTAGCCCAAAAATAGAGTTTCATGTTTCTAATTTCCAAAAATTCCGTCCTTAGTGGATGTCTACTCAATAACATGACCCTACTTACCAAATTTCATGGCTGTAACTAACAGTTTTTGCTCGGCGATGATGAAACAGGCAGCCAGAACATGTTATTTAATAAATATATATTGATAATGTACTGTATTAAAAAGCACATACTTCCAACGAAAAATAAATTAATAACCTGTAACTAGAAAAGTTTTCCGATCAGCTTCATCCACTTTTTGATCGTGACTTGCGACCAATTCACCGACTTACTCTGCCTCATCAAATATTTTAAATTTAAGGACCTATCTTTTTAGGGTTTCGTAACTTATATAAATTCAACATGTTGGTCTGTCAGTTTGTCAGTTTAAAGAGATTTCTATACTAGCAGATACTTCTGCCAACTCTCTCATTCTGAACAATGATATAATAAAATATTGCGTATGAGGCCGTCAAACGGCTTCAGAGTGACCGTTTGAGTTGAGAGTTGAGTTTCCGTGGGAGAACTAAATAAATTTAACATTCAGACGTAGTCGCGGGCAACATTTATATTACACAACCCCTTCCACTTGACTGTGAGAACTTCAAGGATAACGCGTTTTCATTTTTTCCTTTTCGTAAATCTTCGAATAAAATTATCTTTACAAAAAAAAAGTATGAGAGCGTCAGTTATTGTAGAGTAAGTCAATGCAACGTATATCAGTTTTAAATAAGACGAGATTATAATGAGCAATCATTAGTCAAATTTGCTTTCTTATGATACATGGAACACAAAAAAACGGATGTTCCGATGCTAAGCAACTAAGCACACCACCTAAACATAAGACGAACCGGTTCAGTAGCTACCAAATCTAAACAAGACAATGGCAAGTACTAATGCTAGTAAAACTTAATCCCCACTTCCAAAATCTCTCCACCAAACATACGCTCTTACAAGCTGCGTGGTAGATGTTGACTTGTACTTTAATAAGCCCATCACGGTTTTTATAAAAAATGGCAATTATTTCTAAATTATTATTATACAATTAATTATTAATCAATCATGCATTTTACAATTACTCTGATGTTAATTCATTTATTTAATTAGCCCTAAGTTTGTCTGACAAAGATCGCTCCGATTCAATACAAACATCTCTTTAAAAATAGGTGACTACGTTAATTTAATTACTAATATAATAATATTGCTCGAATTTTGCCATTGCAACACTACGGTACTAACAGGTGAAAATCGCTAGAAATAAGTTAACCCTTCGCTTAAAAATCTAATTTCCATCGCAATTTATTTTGCTTTGTGCTATTGAAACTTCATGCGCTAAAGCTTTTCCAATGAGGAAATTTTAATATCGGACGTGTCGTCAGTCGACTTGAAAGCTTTTTCGTTCGCCTTTAACTCAATACAAGTGAAGAATTTCATTTGAAACGAAGTGTAAAACAGGATAATTATATTTCTTTACAATACGCTCAAATCGAATTCGGATCGCAACCGGGAAAATTTATTTTGTGAAGCATACATTTTCGTAAATTAACCAATCAACGGACGTATTTCATGTATTTTCAAACGATTCCTATTAAATTGTGGTGTTTGGGAGCTAACGAAGCCAGACTAATCACCTTGTTGGTGTTGGAGAACACGCCCGTCATCGTCCGCTGGGTTTGGGTTCGATAAATTTGTGTGATGAACAGAAATTTCTGTAATTAAATTCTGGATCGGATTATTTATTTTGTTTCGTATTTATATATTACAGCCCACCAGAGCCGAGTGATTTTTATCCCCCGACGAAAAAACAGAATTATATTAAGTTTGATATGTCTGTTTTAGTGTGTCGGTGGCATCTTAACTTTTGAACGAATGGACCATTAAAAATATCATTATGTTAACGCTTAATTTTTTTTTTCCAATCCGATATCAAGTTTGTAGGATAATGTTGGGCCCTTAGATTTATTTGGCTACTTGAGTAATTATTGAATTAGTTTCCTGGATCCTGAGTATCATATTATACTCCTAAATAAGTATCTTACGGGGTAGGCAGAGAGTATAGTCACGATCCTGACAAACCTGTCTTGCTTCCTTCACATTCATAACCCTTTTCATACAAACACGCCGGTTTCGGAGACTCTTGACACCACCCTCGAATAATATCCGATTGATCTGATCGTGAAATGTCAGCCTTGGTCTCCCCGGGTACCTACATCCATCCACATTCGCATTGTATATCTGCCTACCCCGTAAGAGACTTGGCGAGAAAATATGTATGTATAAGTATCTTCATACACATATCCCCGAAGAGGTAGGCAGAGGCACAACCAGGACACCCACGACTATCCGAAGACACAAGTCCCACAATGTGATAGGTGGCAAGCCTATCGCCAACCGGGCACATATCCAATCCTGAGCAACATTTTGTTTATAATAGAAAATTCAAAATGCCGCATTTTCTTTTTACTGCCCGACCCGGGAAAATTAGCACAGGGACTTTAGGAAATGTAAATTTTTAGTATTTTTACCTGACTTTAGCGTTTAGTATCTATCTGTAAATTAGCGTCCGCTTGGCTCAAGATAGCAAGTATGCATACACTCATAGTACAAAAAAAGTTATTCTATAGGTATATCTTATTCATGGGTAAATAAGTAATGTCTGAGGGTCTGGGATCTCAGACTACATCAACAGACGAAATTTACACTAGCTGATAAAAACATTTATTTTGTGATTAAAGTTGAATTATTGTTGAGTCTTTTGAATTGGAAATTAAATTTGTATTTTCTGATGCAACTCAATCTCATCAAAATTTATCGAGTTTTTCATCTAGTGTTGGGAGTATGTTTTTTGATGTTAAATATTATGTTGGATTTTTTTATATTATGTAAAATGTCTCCTTCTTCTTTCTTAGATATCTAAAGCTTCCAATTTTTTTCGACTTTGTTTGGCAATGTTATTATTTTGTAATTAACTTTGAACAATCTTTTATATACAGGGTTACTTTAAAAGGACCGGCCAAATTTTGATAAAAGGGGGGTTATGGCTTTAAATTTGATGCATTTTAAATATAATTGCCAAATTGTAATATTTATGTAAGCATTCAGCAAAAATTCTTCACTTGTTGTCACGCTACGTCGTACCTAGTACGAGTAATGACGTCATCAGCCTGTGAATGCGACTTCGGACGTTTTATGCTTTGTTTACGTTATAACTTGTAACCATGCATGTTATACTTTGCGTTGCATAAAAATTATTAATTGTTTTTTTTTTAACTTTTAATTACTTCACAGATCATAATTGTCTATACTTCATAGAAAGAAAAGTCGATTCCGAATAATTTTCAAAATTTGACTGGTACTTTAATTCTCACTTGTATATTGAGATATAGAAGTAGGTACCTCATAAAAAAACGCAACTTAAATGACCAATTCCAAACCTAGGAAACACAGATGGGTTTTCTTAATATTGATTTAGTTTGATTATGATAAATTATGAAATCGGTTTTTATAAAACAGTTTCAACTTTAACAATTACTTGATACTTGATAAATGTTTATGCATTTACCGTCTTATTAATAAACATGGAGTAAAGTACTCCAAAGATAACCCCGGTATTATAGTCGTTATAACAATGTAATACAGACTATAATATCAACTTAATTTTACTCCTACGTTAATTTTACTCCAACTAAACTAAATTTGAACTTAATTTAATTTTACTCCATGTATATTAATAAGACGGTTATAGTTAGTAAGTTCAGTAAAACAAATGAACGGGTGCATAGGGTGGTTTCGCCCGTTCGAGTCCACTTAGTGGAGTTTGCAGGTTTGAGGTAAAATATAAAAATGTTCTAGATCTAGATTTGAATTAACTAATATTGTAACCCAGCCGTAGTATAGTCTATTTTAGGAAAAAGCTAAGTTTTAGCCAAAATGTATAGTGATTATTTTTTAATAATTAAAATAATCGAAATAAGGCGATTTCGCCAATTCGCGTCCACAAAATCCAGATCGCGTCCACCCATAGACCAGTTTGCGTCTACCAACTTATAAAGGGGTTAAGGTGAGATTTTATAAAGAAAATTTATAGAAATGTTGGGTTTTAAGTCTTTCTTTATAAAATACATATGTTCAAACCTAATCCCTTACTTGGTTGGCAGAGAATATCGAGTACCAAGTGTCACTAGCTTCCTTCACATTAATTACTTTTTTCATACAAAAAAGCTGGTTGTGAAGACTGATGGCAAGAGTTCGCCCTGGGTTATATTGCCCATGGAATGTCAACTTTGGTCTCACCGGGTAAGTAAGTACGTCCATCCAATTTCGCAATGTATGTCTGTACCGGCAATCTTTCATCTGCCATTCTTAAAACTTGAACGAAATAACGGAACATATTCATCACTGTAACAAAATACTTATTTTTAATCTCACTCTTTCTCTGATTTTATTGTTATGATTGCCGTCAATCAAACTATACCTGCAAAAGCACTACCGGGATAGATAAATTAATTATTTGTTCCAGCGGTACTACGTCTACCAAAACTCTTCAATACGTTCTGACTACATCTCTTTCATGTGGTATTTTGGTTTCTTTTGCATTCAAATGTAGATACGCATTTTTCTTTCCAATCGTCATCCATTAGTTCATTACTGTTTGCAGCTCCGATGATTTGGAGGCCAACATTACATCACCGATTGTTTATAGCAGGCAGGTCACTACTAGATTATATATTTTTTTTTTTCGCATCCACAAGGACTTAATTTTAGAATACAGAGTTTGTTAGATCTGCAGGTAGTCAATTTTCTCTTAGAGATTTCACATCGAGGATGTCCATTTTACAAAAAAAATTAGTTTCCTTCAATTTTTTTACTAACTATTGTTATCTATCGTGTTCCCTCTTTCGTTCTTGATATGCTCTTTATTATTTTCGAATGAAAACATCGTCATCCGGGATAGAACATGTGCCCGGTTGGCAATAGGTTTGCCATCTATCGCATTGTGGAACTAAGTATCTTAGTCTAATCGTGCGTGCCCTAGTTGCACCTTTGTCAACTTAATTGTCTTAATGTAGTTACAATTTATAATACAGCTGTTTGTGTATAAGTAGAAGAAGGCAGAAACAGTTTAATGCGCTAGTTCCCTTCCGGAGTTGTGGTGGGTACTAGTCCCACTTGGATTATACAATGCACTCTACTAGCTACCACCTATCTATAATTGTCTGATTTAATTTTATAAAACAGTTACTTAAGATTTAGTATTTAAATGAACAAGTGGACGCAAACTGGTATACAGTATAATCCGCCCATCCAGTTTGCGTCCAGGTAAATTGCGACATCTATATCTTCTTCTATTATCATAATTATGTGGACGCAAAATGGCTATTTTATTAAGCGTAGTAATAATGATAAACACAAAATAAAACCCGATCCTTATAACATGTTTCTTTATATTAAAGTAAAGGATCAAGTTAAAAATAATAAGATGAGTTCGCGTCCACCCTGGACGCAAACTGGCTAATTCGTAAAATTGGTATAACAGTTCGAGTCCACCTCATTTTAACTTACAATACATAAACTTACTTACACTTAAACTTACAATAAAAATACAATAATCAATCAAAATCATCATTATTTTTATTATTTTATTCATTTTCAAGGTCTAGGAACTAATACAGGATTTAACTAAACTTAAAACATTGAAAAAATACGTATAAAACGCGCGCCAGTTCACTATTTTTTTACTAAAATTATAGCTATTGACACAACTGTTTTGTATAGCTAAGATTCATTATTTTTTTTAAACAAGAAAAATTATGCGAACAGTTTTTTTGTCTGTGTAGGTGTGTTTCTAATATATTTTATTATAGTCAGAAACGACTTTTGATTTCAATAGTTTGTTAGTACACTTACTCGTATTGTAAGGGTTTTTAAACGGTTTCCGCGAAATGGACGCGAATTGGGGGGTGGACGCGAACAGGCGAACATGCCTAATAACTTAGAACATTCAAATAAAAATACCTTGTATTGATGTGTGTGATGTGACTCACTACGAATGTGGAGAAAAGGAAAGTATAGTTTACTTTCCTTTTCTCCACATTCGTAGTGAGTACGATATGAGCATAATCGTTGTAGTGATTTATAAAATCTATTTAACTATGACACATTAGAAATTCTATGTGTATCTCGATTAGACATATGAAATAAATAAGCACAGTAAAACTACAAAACCGAATCCAATTTTTTAATTGGAATGGAGGTACCATTCCGTACTATAGTTATTATTTTTCCGTTCCCTTCCGTGTGATAATTATTATTTTTCTGAAAGATAGTGAATGATTCCAAAATGGTTATTGGTCCTCATTATTAATGAGATCGTCAACATTGGTGAAAATTTTGTGCATTATTAAGTATAACAATAACTAAGAAAGCCACTAGTCAGATCATCATAAAATTAATATAGGACCACCTGGAAAAAAAAGAAAATTCCTTTCAAAAAAAAAAGAAACATAAAACGGTTGGCTATTGACTGCGTAATCGCTTAACAAATGAACAAAAAT
>NJDC01058098.1:337606-396181 GCA_002245475.1 Calephelis virginiensis
GCGTGCGTGCGGGCGTGCGCGTGTGTGTGTGTATGTGTGTGTGTGTGTGTGTGTGTGTGTGTGTGTGTGTCTTAGGCATCATAGCTTTTACAGCAACTTGTACTCGTTCAGATAGTTTTACCGCGTCTGCTCCGCTGATCTAACTCTATATTATACCGATCTATAACTATTATTAATTATTTTGTACCGACACCAGTGGTTCTTCTGATACGTCTTTAATCTGCGTAAATCTAAAAACTACCACAAATTTAGAACGCGAACACCCATTACAAAAGTAAAACCGGAAGAAACACTACGGGCTCATTTTATCTTTTTTTGAATACAGTTTGTACATAGGCATAGGTATTTTAATCATATTATACTATAATTATGTTATTTGTACGAGAAGCTATGAATCTAAAGTCTTTTGAAAGCCTTCGTCTTCTATTTTTTTAATGTTAAAAAAAATACTTAATTTAGATTTAACACATTTATCGATTTTTCCGATGGTAAAGTCCAGTTGTTTGTATTGTAAAGACATGGATATACATGGAACTCATAAAATATTAGCTTGGGCACTTTGGGAACAAAACACATGTGTTGCAAGTTGTTTTATTTTTTGTCCCACAGAATGTGCCTTCTCGTTAACGTACTTGTATATTTTTATGAACATACAGGAGGTAAATTTTAAAAAATATAAGTAGAGAACAGTTACAGCATGAATATTAATCTTTTTCACCGGATCTATTTTGCAAGGCTCTATTTTGCAGGACAACTATTCTATTTATCTCAACAGAATTTCCCGAGAAGAATTCCATAATATATGGCGATATGAAAATAAACAAAACGAACACTGTCGATTTCAGTTTTTGCAGCTAATTTTCAATGTGCAGGTTCCTTTATAATTTTTATTTGCATAGTGATACCTGTAACGTAGTGGAATCTACTATGTAGATTCAATTGTTCCCATTAAGTTTGGTACATCGGCATAGACCTGCCTAGCTCTGAAGATGTATTATCTTACTTAACGTTTTTAAATTCAAAGAATGTAAAAATTGTCACAAATATACTACGCTACCTACACAAAATATACCTACTACGCTTCTGACTTTTTTAGTTCGCCGTATTTCTCTTGAGTCCCTAAGAGCAACTTTTAAAATAGAGATTTGATTTAATTAAGTTTCTTATAACGATAACTCAGTTTTAAAGTCCAATAATCTTGTATTTGATAAGTACCATGCCCAACCAGTCTCCCCGTTTGAAGGCTGAGCGGAAATTTGGAGGTCGATCTGCAGTTGGTCGCGAATGAACGTGAAACCGGATCACAGACATCTCCAACTACCTGGGGCATCTGGCTATGGTTCAAATAAATTTACTCAAATAATTCACATATATTCTGCGCCTTACCATTTCACATGTAGTAAATTAGTAGTGTGAATAAGCGTATAGTAAATATTTATGTAGTGTTTTGTATTTGTGATCACACTTTTTTAAAATAATACTTATACAGTGTTAGGTAATTTGATTCATTAACTTTTAAATTGTTTTTGTACTTTATCTAAGAATAAATTATAGCTATTGCTTATTAGTAAAATTTTATTAAGGTAATATTAATTGTATTTACACCTTATTATGTTCAATAATTAATAAAGTCATTGTTGTATTGACCAAAAAGCAATGTTAAGATAATATCTCCTAAATGAGATCAAACCATTTCTTTTATACCTATGTGAACTAGTTCAAGAGAGCAGCTTGGGTTAGTTCAAGGTAAGCTGTGAATAATAGAGGTTCCATACGGATTAAAACATCGGGTATTGCCGTTCATCCCACCAAACTTTGTTAGGACGAACGGAAATTTAATAAAATACATAATTTGTGCTATCCCACTAAAAATTATGGTGGGATGAACGGGAAGTATATTTTATACGATTCCCGTAGGTTCCACTAATACAATTGGTTCTTAAGATACAAACCATATTGTTATTATGATTTGAAAATACAATTAAATGTATGCATTTCTGGTTCTTGGTATTTTCTTTTTTTTCTGGTATCTGTAAGTATTAGTACCGTTGACTAACCTCCATACAACGAGCATATATAGGTACTTAAGGCTTAAAGCCCGTTGAAGTTGTAAAAACCGCGAGGTTGGCAACGCATTAGTCATTCCAAAAAAAAGGTACTTAAGCTTATTTTGGGGTTAGATTGTGTGTGTTGTGTAATATGTCCTGGGATATTTACGATATTATTATTATTTATTAATGTGCATGTATTATTTGACTATTTTGTTTTTTTATTAAATAATTATTATGAGAAAACAATTGTTCGACTAAATCATTACTTGCATTTTTAATTTCACAAAATTAGCCTACTTTTTAAGTTATAACTTTTAACAGAGTTATTTTTTATATTTTGCTTAAATATTAAGGACCGCTTACACGTTGCTGTCTTAAAATTAATGATATGTTAAAACTTAATTGTTAAACAGCTGGGTAGGCATGTATGGGTATTTTATCGTATGATAGAAGCTAATTTGGATTTTAAAAAAAATATGTGATAAGACAGCAGACGAGCACACGGGTCTGTTGGTGATAGCAAAAGGAAATTGTGGCCTATTGTATCGTCGATGTGGCATATAGACACTATAGAGTTACAGGTCCAGTCGCTGGGGTGTTAGTAGGCATTGTATTTAGGTAAACCGAAGAAAATAACATAGGAAGATGCAAACTTTCGTCTTATTATTTCACTTGACGCATTATGTACAAATACTCGTAGAAACACTTGTACAATTGCTATCGAATTAATTTCATGTTTTATAAGAAAAATATATAATTTATCTGCAGTAATAGTACTAAAAAGTACCAACTTAGATTTCAAAACACAAAAAGAGTTTACAAGCTTTCTCTGGGATTCTATCACCAGAACCAGATTTGGTGGTAATGCGATTACTTCCCGTCTTACATACCCGTTACTATGACGAAGATTTCAATAACCATGTGGCGGAATATGTAGGAACATACATTGCTTGTTATATCATAAAATATACTGTTAATCAGGAAATAAATTGTCATTTATTTATCGATTAACATAGATATCTATATAAAAAATAGGACATGGCCACTTTCCAAAATCGCCTTAAAGTTATGCTGTTGAACTAGGCACCAACATTCCAAATTGCCATATCCGAAACTAGAAGAATAAATCCAGTTCTTGTCAACAGCCCTGCTCCTCCTGTACGACGTCACCAACAAGACCAGTTTCGACAACATCCGGGCCTGGCTCGGCGAAATACGAGAGTACGCGCAGGATGACGTAGTTATTATGCTTTTAGGTATCAACCTTTATTAGTTCAATATGTATTATGCTTTGAAAAGTATTGAAAAATTACAAGAATTGAAAATCAAAGAGTAAACTATTTAAATATTACATACATAAGTTAATTTTTTTTCTGCTTCGAAAAATGTAAAAGATCAGGTGAAACGTTTCTTACATATATTTATCATCGAATGTCATTGAATCGAATATCATCGTAACGTTAGTGATTAATATTTCTCAGTAGATACCTAATGGATACTCTGAAACAAAAGACCAAGATACATTTTAAAAATATCTGATTTGATTACATACGCTTAACTATGAATATTTATCAGTAAAGATTTTGAAGTCCTCAATTTATGAAGTAAATCTGTTACAGGAAACAAGTCAGATAGCGGGTTAGAGAGGGCAGTGAGGAGGGAGGAAGGGCAACGCCTGGCCAGGGAATATCAAGTTGCATTTATGGAGACGTCAGCCAAAACCGGACTGAATGTGGAAGCAGCGTTCGCTCATGTCGCCCGCGCCTTGGTAGCGAAAGCTAACCCCGTCGATCCATCGAGACTCGCCGTACGCGCTCAACCGTCGCAGGAACATCGGTCTTCGTGTCCCCCATGTTCGACATAAGTGACTCGAAATCGAAACGACTCCTGTGATATCACCTCACTCGTGATGACCAATTGTACAAAGCACAAAGTAAAAAAAGTCTTCGACTAAAATAAATCTAAACAGGTCTTGCGTACATGATTTAATTATGCATGTTGATGTTTCTAATTTCAATTTGAAAGTAAAAAAAAAACCACTTGAACCATAATACCGCCATACGGCCGTTAAACGGCTACTGTCACTTGTGATAATGTAAAACGTTAAAATTACGCCTGATGAGCACGGTCAGTACTTTACCATTACGCAACGTGTTTATGAGCTCTTATTTCAATATTATGAGTAGGGTGGATGACGTGTCGAGATCAGGACCTCTCTGACGATGAGTCGTCGAATCGCATTGCTTGTTTACCGTCCAAGATATCATGCACCATGCAATTTCAGCCTTGTACTAGCTTCCCATGGTCCGTCATTGTATGGAACCACCAACCAATCACGGACCACTACCAACGGACCACACTCTCAACTGCAACAGTAACCTGTGTGTGTGAGACGTTGTCTTAATAAAAAATTATTTGTCTATGTACGTAAACCCTCTAATGCAGAGAACCCCAAATTTATTTCATGAAACGCCCACTATGAAAATCAGTTAGTTTTTTAATAGTCAAATATCTTAATATCATATTTCTCTAGCCTGGAGTTCATAAAAAAACAATTTTCTTACTATCCCCCTTTATACTTCCAGCGCCTACAACGCGTTATCGCCCACTTTGAGAAAGACTGCTCTAATGATATGTTTTGGTCGAAGACATATTGCACAAGTATTTGAAAGTTTTGTTGTGATAATGTTATGATGTTTATAGAAAATTTTGTTTCATTTATAAAAATGTTGATTTTGTAAACAAGATTTTTGTATATTGTTTATGTTGATGTATCCCTGAGGCTGACCACTCATAAAAAACCCTCGTGTATTTATATTATTGTAGTTGTAGAAGTTACCGTTGTCCTAGATAGATAAATATATTGCTCAGTATAGTATGTACAATATTGACTGGCGTGTTTCCACTTCAACATGAACGTAAAAAAACTAGACATTTATGGAAACCATCCATTTTTAAGGATGAGGTTCTAACTTCTACCTTATACATTTTGTTAAAAACCAACCACTAATTTGAATATCCATAAAGTAATTAAAAATAATAAGTGCAATTAGGGATTGTTATGTAAGTATTTTAAATAAAACACGATTAAATTTATATTTAATCGTAATCGTAATTATTTTTAAATTTGTATTAACATTATATTTGCATCGCGAATTGTTGAATACATTCACATTATCGTCGTTATTATTAATTTATATCGTGTTGAAGGCCTTGAAGGTGTCGCAAGGACGACACATATCGAAAGACGAATTTCCACTGAACTAACTGCACACTCGGCGATGTCTAAAAACAATTAAGTGGTTTTGTCTTTTTCTAATATAATTAAAAGGTATCTTACTTTTCACAGGGAAAGTATCAAAACCGTTGAAATCGCCGCATTTGTTTTGCAGCAATCCGCCATATCTTTTAATCCTGTTGTTATTGCTAATGTAGGCCTCAAGTGAAAACACGTCAGTCACACCTATATTTTGTAAATTATCTAAGTATTGCTTTTTTCTTTAAAAGAAGTTTTTTTTATGATATTGGAAGGCAAGCAAGCACACGGAAATCCTGATAGTAAGAAATTCACACCGCCTAGAGACATCTAAGCTGGTAATGGTGCGTTGACAACCTGAGGCCGGAATGTTAGGCCCCGAGCAAAAGTAATTGTACATGCCACCTAATCATTCAAACCAGAACACGTATACGGCAATTGCTGACGTTATGGCGGTAGATTAGATAAGGCGATGGTACCAATCCTGGCGAGTCGCTGCGATCACCAGATGTCACCGTATTAGAGACGGTAAGCCTATTCTCACCCGCCCAGATGGTCTATTCTGCAAATAAGCCCGGAACCACACGGGGAAATTTTGAACACAAAAAAAATAGCAGGTAGGTGTTTGTATTTTCTACAGATAACATACGTACTTTAATTTTTTTATTAATAGTTGTTAACCCATGGACTTACTTATAGTACGTTCATGGGTTAGTATATCCTACATATATTGTCAGCCTTAGTACCTAAGTAAGTATTAAAAACAATATACCTATCACGATTACGTTTAAGTGAAATATTATTGTTAGCTTTATGAATATATCATAAAATGTGCTTAAAAAATATACTAGGCTCTATTTATCAGTCTCTATGTATAAAATATCGGTAAGTACTTATATTTTTTAAAATAACCTACCTCCTTTAAAATATATACCCACACTTGAATATGTCCTGACTGACAAAAATGTACTTAGGTATGTAAATTATATCATTTTAGGTAATAGAATACCGATGACACTTTGCTAGAAGAAAAGTTATTTTTTGTAGCAAATTTACTACCTACCATTTTGACAGATACATATAACAATATTAATCTAACTAGAGTTTGTGTTACTCTTTCAAAGGTTTCCTCTTCATTTTACAAGCAGAAACCTTCCTACGATATATCGGTAACCGGTTACAAGTTGAAACTATTTTTTTTTGTTATGTTCTGTTATGTTCTGAGACTTACAAAAAAAAATAAGAAATATTAACAAATTAATTAAATAACTATCACACAATAAAAAGGAAGACTTGCCTACGAAGAAAAAATATCATCAATGCTACATATTTTATGAGAAGTCAAAACTAAAAAATTAAATTAACTCCTGCCGATTTAATAAATACTATTTATAGTCAATGATACTGAAAGCACGCAGTGAAAAAAGTACTCGGGTCTTCCAATACCCCAGAACAATAGTAAGTACCTACTCCTGACTATATGTAGTATACCTAACACGGAACAGAGAAAATACCTACCTTAGCCATCCATATGAATTAGTGACGCCATTAACCTCGAAGGCTCCGACCAGTTATACCTATCGGAGGAAATTAATAATTCTGCTCCTGCGAATTAACTGTTCACCAGGTCTTTGTCTTGGCAAAACAATTGATGTTTTTGTACAACCACTGCCTTTGCTAGATTGCAACTAAGCAGATTTTTTTTGTACCTGATTTGTAACTTTTATATGTATTTTCATAATAAAAAAATAGAAAATGTGTATTTTCAATTTTAGAAATAACATTGCCCGGGATCTAGTTTGTGCCCGGTCGGCGATAGGAATTTAGTGTCTTCGGCTAGCCGTGGTTGCCCTGTGGTGCCTCTGCCTATCCCTTAGAGGATGTGGGCGTGAAGATACTTTAACTTTATTTGTACAAAGGGACTTACACACTAATAAACATTTAATAACGCATGTTTGATGTCTGTCTGAAAAAAGGAGGAGTTTCTTAATAATTCAACTTCTTTTTTTCTTTTTTATTTCTTAAGCAATGACTCGGCTGAAAGCCAACCGATTGGATGGTTCTTTGTTAGAAAGATAGATCATATTTCCTAGGTGGTCCCTTATTACTTCTATTATGATCAGATAAGTGATTTTTAAGTTATTAATAAAATATCAAATATAATTTTTTTTTTAAAAATTGAAAATTGAAAACACACATTTTCTATTTTTATTGTTGTCCGACCCGGGGATCGAGCCCGTCCTGGGTTCTCGAGGATCTAAGAGTCCGCTGGGCGGCGTCCGACTGCAAGACCACTACTAATTTTGTGTAAATAAACATCCCTAGAAAAGTTACACAAATATTTTAGTAGTCTTTTATTGTGTTACTATTAAAATATACGCGCCCGTTGATCTGGTGTGTAACTTCACTCTTGCTAACAAAAAATGAACTTTTATTTTTAAGTTTTATTAGTAAGGGGTTTGGAATGTAGTCCAAAAGTACCTTGTCAAATTATATGCTTGTGTCATGGGGGTAAGTCAACGATATTAATACATAGAAATATATAGAGATACCAGAATAAATTTAACAAACAACTAAACGATTCATTGATTGGCTGATATAATTGGTCGGAGGCATTGCTAAGTTGCTGACATCAAGTCAAGTTGATGCGTTCAAGTCGTCCTAAACATTTAAAGGCCGAATAAATTGTTGAACACCTACCATATCTATAAATATAAAATAAAATCAGTGTATGTCTATGTTGTTGCATTAATGTTGCTTGTGCAAATAAACTAAATCAAACGAATAGTGGTTTCATTGTATCCATATTGTCCGTTATACCGATTAGAAAGAGGAGGAAATTAAACTTCAAAGTTAAGATTATCAATAGGTACTCACATGTCTTATTTTGTTATCGATATCATAAATCAATGTTCCATAACTAACTTAGAGAAGGTGTCGAATATAACTTCCAAGCTAGAATATTTCAACAATTACTTTTATCGCCTCTGTGGTCTAGCGGTCCGGGTTAAGGACTTGACTGCATGAGGTCACGGGTTCGAATCCCGGGTCGGCCAACAAAAAGAAAATTGGATTTTTCCAATTTGCTAATTAAAAAAAAATGTTGGTCGGGATTGGAAATGTGCCCGGTTGGCGATAGGCTTGCCACCTATCACATTGTGGGACTTAGTGTCTTCGGCTAGTCGTGGGTGCCTTGGTTGTACCTCTGCCTACCTCTTCAGGGATATGGGCGTGAATATACTTACTTACTTACTTACTTTTACTTTTTATTCATAAGAAATAGAATGCCGCAAGTAAATAAGAACATATCCCTCTAACCAGCGTAGGTAACGCAGGAGGGTTAACATCTCGGCCTCAGGTTGTTGATACATTCAAATTTATTAGTATTTAAAAACAGCGTATGTTTTTTTCTGTCAGGACATCCGGTTTTTGGGAATGGCGTGCCCCAACACTAAATTAAATAAAGACAAGTATCCATGCAGCTCGAAAGAAGTACCAAATAGTCAATTTTTACAATAACTCAGGCGCGTTAGATTAAAATGTGGGAGATACACTACACCATGGTTGAACCCGTTCATAATTTATCAAATCTTAATCCATATAGGCGGCTCTACATTTTCTGTGTATAAAAATAGATCGAAATTTTCAGAATGAAGTAGATTACTGATTAACAATACATGCATGCTATTATGTGTATTTTCTAGTTTTCTGATTATTTGAGCACAACGTGTGGGAGTAGGATGGCGGAAACTTTCAAAACAAGTCATCTATGTTCATTATCCATTATGGTAACCTGTTAGATCTGACAGATTTCCATCATTGAAGACGCATTAGACATGTCATTAAAATCTGATTAAGACCTCGACTGCGACTTTTACGTGTTCTGCGATGATTCGAACGGATTCTACTTTGCCTGTCCTATTCCTGTCGAGACGTAATTTTGAAGACTGCAGATTACAGCCATAGTTTTGTAATACACCATTAATATGTTTGTTTCAACAGAGACTCAAAATCAGGGCGTTGCAAATTGCAATAGATGCCCACAGGACAAAGTGTGGCAGAATTCCACAACTTTGTAAACATAGTCATACTTTCTAGCTATAACTCGAAGACATTTGGTAATGTTGCTGCTGTCGCACACTAAATACATAAATAAACAGATATGTTTACCTAGAAGCTGGTTGTTCTGTAGTAAGGGTCCCCAACGGTAAAGAACTAAAAAAAACACTAGCGTAAGTCTACCATTAAGGGCACGATGAGAATGCTCAGAGCCCGAAGGTCAATAGACTCATGATCGTGATAGTACAAGAGTATTAATTTATTAGTCTCTAGTCAACGGGATTGCCCCCATGTGGAGCTACATGTTTAAACAATATGTACTTATACAGAATTACATATATGTACTTATAAAGATACATTTAACAAAATCTTAGCCATGATATACATGTTGTAAGAAAGTGCTTTGTAGGAATGCACTTAGGTATATGTAGGTACTAGTATCTTGAGCGAATCGATACTTTGACTAGCTGTTGGTCGACTTCGGGAGACTGACCACAACGTTTTCTAAGTGCTAGATTTACATCCTACAAAACACTGAACCAATACCTTATATTTATTGAAACCCCATTTCAAACTATTGCAAATCAAACATAAACATTTCCCCTTGTTGGTCCGGGCCCCTTTGCAGAATAAACCATCTGCCTTCCTGTCAGCGACTCTTAAAAGGTAAGCCTATACCGTCACTGACATCCTACAAGGTAAGTAAAGTTTCGCAGCGACTCGACCGATTGATACCACCGCCTTACCTATTCCTACAGCCTTAACGTCAATGCTCGTCGTTGATGTGTTGCGGTTCCGAGGGTAAGGTAGCCAATAAACTTACTTACGCTCGAGGCCTAACATCCCGGCCTCAGGATGGCAACGCAATACCACCTTTAGTGTCTCTTAGGCGGCGTGAAGTTTTTACCATCAGGAAATCCGTCTGCTTATTTGTCTTCCAATATCATAAAAAAAGTTTTATATATCTATCTATCTATAATTAAGTAATTAGTACCTACTATAATAAGTTATTACACTATTTTATCAATAATTGCTTTAGTTCGCCTTACCGAGCTAGACTATAGTGTTTTTTGACCGAGCTTGAATATAATGTTTTCCAACTCCTAGATACCTACCTACTTAGACCAAGATCAAAACTGAACTTATTTCTCGGAACTTTGTTGGTTTTATTGAAGACTCTTCCACTGCGAACGTTGCACCGACCGAACGATTCTTTCATGGGCGAATCCAGCGAGCATATTGAGACACTGTTTGGAACTTCTAGTGATTAAACCAAATAATAAATAATTATTCAATATCATAAAAGTTTTAATCGCCTCTGTGGTGTGGCGGTTCAGTTGTTGGACTTGTCTGCATGAGGTCCCGGGTTCAAATCCCGGGTCGGGCAACAAAAAGAAAATTAAGTTTTTCCAATTTTCTAATAAAAAAGATGAAATGTGCCCGGTTGGCGATAGGCTTGCCACCTATCACATTGTGGGACTTAGTGTCTTCGGCTAGTCGTGGGTGCCTACCTCCTCGGGGATATGGGCGTGAAGATACTCATACTAAAGTAAAAGTTTAATATTTACATACGAAAATTGCTTTTATTAACAATTACCTACCTACCTTGTCCCGGTGTTGGGCCTGGTCTCCTGTGCAAAATAGACAATTTGCTTTCCTGCCAAGCACCTCGTTAAAGGTGAGCACTAGTTCAATAGGTCGTCACCAACAAGGCTAGTGGTGGCAGTGTGGTGTGCTACAAATTTTTCGGGTAGGGATCCACTGCCTTACCAATTCCTGTCACTATAATGACAGTGTCATGTTCCGGTATCGAGGGTAGGGTAGCACCGGCTATACCGATACTGGCGATGCACCTACAATATTATCTAAGATGTCTTTATGCCTTGGTTATCTCTTACGATCAGGATAGCCGTGTTCAAGCTTGAAGTTTATCTAATAGAATATAAAACATGACCTAAGATCCTGACCATAACATATCGACACCACACTAATAGATAAAACTGAATCACATAAATACAACTCAAAATTTAGTAAACTACCTACTAATCAATAAACATAACAAAATTACTAGACTAATTTACACTGCGATTTTTTTTTATTTAAAAGATATCGAAGTGGGAAGAACTCAGACAAATGTTAGATTAAAACTGTTGTAGCAAGAACTAAACAACAGAAAACGTTAAGAAGAACAATATGATACCTACCTACCCATAACAGTAATTTGTACTGTAAGCCTGAGTAGGTAGGTACCTAGGTATATGTATTCTACGAATTCATCAATAAATGAATTATTGTTTCATATTATGCGAGCGAAGCCACGTTTGCTAATCAGTGTCTTAGTTATTTTATTTATAATTTTTATTTTTGAGTCTAATCTACGGTATATTTAAATACTAATGTCATACACCTACCTACTTTTGTAAACATTTTTTCTTTGTAGCACAAATTAAAAAGTAATATTTATGTATCGTAGTCTTGATTATGACAAATAACTTAAAAAACCCAAAAATAACTTACAATACATACACGAATTCCAAGGAATTTATTTTATAGTACCTTTTTTAATTGGAATATGTACACTTGAAGATATTATTTATTTTAATATTCTTTAGATATGTACTAATTCCAAATTTTTATTTTCTAAATTAGGTACGAAGGAAATGACAAACAAAATTCAAAACTCGCGCTTTTGTGTACCAACTGACAAGTTTGACGAACTTTAAAATTCGCGCTATCCCCGCTCCCTCAATTAGAAAGAGATACAAAATCCGTTTCAGGTATCGCAAGCCCAAGGTTCAGATTTCAACTGGGGCATATCGAATTTATTAATAACTAAAACTAGCCTTATACCAATAGTTGACCAATAGTCAACATATTTTTTCACATTGAACGAGAGAGTACATTACATATATAATTAAACAAGATATATAAATTAACATGAAGTAATATACGCAAGAAAACACATAGTTAACTAAGGTAATAATTATATAGTAATAGAATGTGTCGTATACAAGTAGTATTGTTTCGTAAAAAAAACTGTACCTGTAAAGATCGAATCAAACTTCTAGTCCGTTCTGAAGTTGCTCTGCGCTTCGGTATATTCATCGATTCAAAAGTTAACAACTTGATTGTATTTATTGCATGCCTGACGCAAAGGAGGAACGCTGAAGCTACGATACGCAACCAGTTCTTCCTCTTTAATAATATTATAGTGGTTAAAAAATTGGATCTCGCAGTTGTAACTAACTTCAAAAAGTGTTTTATGACAGCATGCCATAATCATATTATTTCATAGAAACACTTTTTTAATTAATAAATTTAAAAATAATCAATAACCTCCGACAAAATCTACATGCATTATAAGGTAAGAACTATCTGGATCCACACTACCGGCTACCCTACCCTCCAGACCGAAACATGACAGAGTTAGTATAGCGGCAGGAATAGGTAAGGTACCACAAGTACTCTTATTGTTAATGACCATACTTTAACCTGTGTTCGCCTCGTAGGAGCTGCCTCGTAAAGAGGCAGATGGTTGATTCTACACATCTGGTCCAGACTGACACGGGGAAAACGGGAATTTTCACATAAAAATTTTGTCGACATATCTTGTTCATATCTCGACTGTGAACATATCAATAATACTTTTAAAAGAGCTTAATGCTTCTTTCATCATTATTCGTAACAGTGAGATCCGTGAAAGAGTGGGATTGAAAGAAAGTTTTGTCGTTAAAATGCGAAAGGGCACTCTCCGTTGGTTCGGTCATGTGGAAAGAATGACAGATGAAAGATTGACAAAGCAGATATACAATGCGAATGTGGACTCTTTTTACAAGCTAACTTGCATGGACAAAATTAACTCAATTTACTGTTTTTTTTATTATCTACATAATATGTTAGTTACATTATAATGATATATAGTTTTTTTTTCACGTACCTACTACTCAGTGGAATATAAATAATTGTCAAGCAAGGCATGTTGTCTTACGGTCAAATGAGAAAAAAATATATGTTTAGGTAGGTATAAACATACAATAAAGACAATTTTAATTTTTTTGTGTTAATCGATATGTTAGTCCGACCCACGAATTAATTTCTAACTAAAACTTTTCTTAAACTTTGTATAAGGATGTTACGTGCAAATTGTAACTAGTTGATTAAAATAAAAAAGTGTCTAGTCTGCCATCAACGACTTTTTTGTAAAAAAAAACGACGGATTGCACTTTGCGAGTGCTGGCAGAAGTGAATACTTGAATATTAACGTTGTGCATTTTTGATATTTTGGAATTGTTACGGATTAATTTTACACGAATTGGTTTAATTATCAGTATGAAAGTACTATCATTTATGTGGTAGAATACAATATTCAATTATTGCGCTGTCGTACACAAACATGACAACACGAACATTCGCGCAAGCACCCTGCGCCGTCTTACGAATTTTTGATCTGACGATCTGACGCGAGTTTAGAAGTTTTTACCCATTCCTTAAAATAAAAACCCGCTAAATAAGTTTTCGCTTCAAAAATATCCTACCACTAGAGACAACTTAACTTTTAGAATAATTCCGCCTTCATTTCATAATTAGACAAGTTAACTCTTTATCACAGAACTGTAAGTATTACTTTAGTATAAACTGTTTGTTTGTTGCCCTTTTTTGAGCAAAGTGACAGCTACCGAGGCTATAAGCTTAAGAGGCTGCCGCCCCCCGCTAGTCCGCTAAAGACAGCTGTGAGACAAGGAGCTATTCCTTTGCTTCCAGAAAATCTTTAAAAAAGACTTTCTTCGTCCGTGACGAATCCCTGATTAGCCAAGTAAGAGTGCCGTGCATCCTGTTGAAAGCTGAAGGACTGGATCTGAGCCAGGAGAGGAAGAAAAAAAGGTTAGTGGTTGCTTTTATTTCGAGTTGATTGTTCGCACAGTGATCTTAGGACTCGTCAGTAATTATAAACTTAACATCAATTTACAGTCCACAATAATCAATTTTTCACGACTTATTAAGTTACCAGCGCCGGTTGTTTTATACAACACTGTTGAATGTTGAAGCTGAATGAGCAAAGTTAGCTAATTACTAGCAAAAGTTATTCCGCTATAATAAAGCATAGTTGCTGAATTAATTCACTAATTCCGTTAACGTTACTAAATAAAAATCTTGATACCGAAATGGGTCCCCACAACCCGCAACATCTAGAAGGTAATACAGTTTGATATTAATAAATTGTGTTCACACTGTAATGAACTCTTTTGTTTGATTAATGATATCAAATGTATTAGGATATTAACGTTTTAACGCTTGAAGTCTTATAAATTATAATAGTCAATCAAACGGTTATATTCACTTTTGTGTCTTAGTAACATACGGATAGCGAAGTGAGAACGTTAATTAAAATTCACATTGTTGTCTGTTTTGAATGTTAAGGCAAAGGTTCGAAAACAAACCAATCGTTTAGTAGCTCTGACTATAGTCTGTATTTGATGTTTCATGTTGGTATCCCTGACGGCTTATTACGCGCACATGCGCAGAACGACAGGTGGTCGGCGACTCGACCCATCTATTTCGACCGAACATCGACTTCTCATGCTCATCATCAGCCGCTTTCGTGCTCAAGCAAGAACTATGTGCAGTGCTTTGTGTTGAAGTGGTCGTGGTGACATGGCGTCTGTGTTTTAAATGTTCAAGAAGTGGCTAATAGATTAAAATATTGTTTATTTACAATGAATGTGAATTATGATAGTGTTTGTAGACTGTGCTTGTCATCTCGATGTGAATTACTGCCGATATTTTCTACCACCAGTTCCGATGACTCGGAACCTCTTGTCCTCGCTTCGAAGATTAAAGATTGCGTGGCCGTACAGGTATGTAATGTGATAAATGTGTATAAATATGAGATTTTAGTGAAAGTAGACCCATGGCATATATGTGAGAACTCGTCATCCGTTTCGGTTCGTGTAATGACAGGCAGCGCTGCGTCTAGGTGGAGATGTCGTAAGATCGTCCACCATTTTGTAATGCTCCACGGCTATCGTTTGACTCGTGGCCGCGACGCGTCGCATGCCATGATGCCGATGAGGAATAGCTTTTGCGTCAAGGGTCCGGTTTGGCATTTTTCCCGGGGGTCTAGGTTGGAGGGGGATTAGATATCGTTAGATAGGCTTGGCGTTTGCCATCGGGCGTATTGATTTATCGGACGACCAGGCCGGTGCAGCTCGTACCTCAGGCGAGTGTCAATGTCGGCGTGAGTGTGCCGTGGCGGTGTGTGCGTGCCTATCGAGCGGTAACCCTCGAGGGGCTCGCTGGTTGCCACTCGAGTCTCGCCTCGCTTCTACTTATTCGGTCGAGGAGCAGGCGCTCACAGTCGCTCGGATATACCTACGCCTACTTAGTTTCTCTTTGCGCTGTAGATATCTACACATACGGCGCGATTACGACTTGTTCTGATGAAATGTGCGCGTCTTACGGCCTTGGTAAAATGATTGTGTATGATTATTTTTCAGATAAACGAAAATGACAACTTGCCAACTAATGTCTGCAGGAAATGTATGGATAATGTGAATAACTGGCACATATTTAAGGGTGTTTGCACAAGATCTCAAGATAAACTGCAGGCTTGGATTAATGGAGAGAGCAACCAACTAGAAGAGGTGGGTTGTTTTTTCTGGCAGTTTGCATTTGTTATTTATGTGTCAATCAACATTACATAAATGTTGTGTACTTGCAGGTCAAAATAAAAAGTGAGCCTCTCCTTGAAGAGATTTATGATGATGGAGTGGTTATTGATGGATCATATCCTGGTAGTGAGGTGTGTATCTATACTTCAAGTTGTTTATATTGTAAGACAAACAACAAACCTTGTATGAAGCAGACTGAATATTTATGTCAAGGACATGTGGCCATGCTATGTCTTCATACAAGTCTTAAGTAGCTAAGTAATTAAATGCATACTTTTTAATCACTTTGATACTTTATTTTCATAAGTCTCTTGAGTTTGGTTAAGAGTTAATATGATGAAAACAATAAGGAGGTTAATCTTAAAATTCTTCATTTTCATTCCAAGTTCTGTTGTAACTGTGGTAACAACAATCTTTTTCGAATTGAATTTAAAATACTTATGGACAAGTTTATTGAAAGGCAATGGCGATATCAATATTAATTTCATAGTTATTTACTTGTTTTCCATTACAAGAGTTAATATTTGTAAATTAAACTTTTCCAGAATGCTGGTCCATCAAGTAAAATCCAACCGGAAGGCCCACCTATTTTGGCTTCCTTGGGGCTAACACCGAGAAGTGACAAGGTAAATATCTTGTTTTCTATCCCTTTTGTTAGAAACTGTAAACATAAATATCTTTGTAGCTATCATAGCAATTAAGAGTTACAATATACTGTTATATATTGCAAATATTCCACAAAACTTACACATGATAGTCCTTGTCATTGTAGCTCATCTATTAGCCAAGCATGATCATTATGTCCTAAAGAAATAATTGCTTAAGTCTTGATCTTGGAGGTTTTTATTTTTCTACAAACATTTTTTTGTGTAACTTTGACATGGATAGACGTATTTATGCCACCTTTTACATATCTGTAACTAGGTAACCAGAGAAATGATTGAGAATCTGATAATTTTAAGGGAATGGTAACTGTGCCCTGTTAATGACTTAAGTCTGAAGTCTGTCTGTTTCTAATTCTTACTAATAAAATTACATTTCAATTGCTAGTGTCTTCAGCTTAAATTTGTATGTCAGAGAACCTTAGTATTCCTTTACCTGGTTATTATGATTGTGTTTTAATTATGAAAATTTTACGCAATATAAAATGTATTTTTTTATACATTAATTCTTGATAGGATGGTCCAATATGTCGTCAGTATATTTGCTAACAAATGGTTATTGTACAGTACAATTGTTAATGTGTTGTAGTATTTAAACATATACATTATACATGCATCATATTACCTTCCCAATAGCAGTATCTGCAAGGAGCCAATGTTTAGCATGCAATTGCACTCTTGTAAATAAAATAGCAAATTTAAGATTCAAGTGTATGTACATATTTCTGGCTCAAAAATGTAGTACTAAATGTTATTGGCAAAATTAAAAAAATATAAAATTAAGTAACTTGAATATTACAAACTAGATTATAAGTGTTAAGAAGAGCACAGTGAGGATGGTTCAACTAAATTAATTTCATTCACAGAAATATGTAGATCCAAGAATGGACTGGCAGCGAGTTCATGCGATTTTGGACATGATTCAAGATGACGAAATCATTGACTCTTTACAATCTACCGAAGAGACTGACATTGTTCACAACTCGGACCATGATTCCGAAACAGATATAGAACTTCTCGATGATCTAAAAAACGAATACATAAATTGTGATTCTGGATACTTATGTAAAAATAAGAGATCCCTCTCCAAAAATCCAAAATTATCTTCAATGGCTACGGTTTCAAAAATTAAAAAGCTAATAAACTTGAGAAAGAGAAAAGTTATTCAGCCCAAGCATTATTCCTTGCCTAAAGATGTTTGGAAGCTGTTGATAACAGATGACTTATTGGAACTAATAGTCTCTTCTACAAATGAACAAATCACTGCTACAAAGAAAAAACCCATTTTGACAAATTCATGTGAAGTTAAATCTTTAATTGGTATATTATATTACCACGGAATAACGCGTCCAACTTATCAGAAGATTAGTGACCTTTGGCACAAAGAATTTGGAGTACCTTGTGTACAAAATGCTATGACGCTTGAAAGATTCAGGTATATTTTAGAGAATTTGCGTTTTGACACAGAAAACAGTGTCAGTCTGATCGAATTAGATGTAATGAAACGGATTCGTAAAGTATTTGAAATATTTGCATTAAATTGTCGAACATGTTTTGAAGTTGGGAATACACTTGTAATTGATGAAATAATTCTACCAATTGATGGTCCATGTTCATTCAAATACAATATTAAAAAAAAAGAACTAAAAAGTGGCTTGAAAGTTGTGCTGGTTGTAGATCCAGATAATTTCTTTGTTTCAAATATAGATGTAGTAACAGATCCTTACTTTGGTTCAAATGACATTGTCATGAAATTAGTTCAACACTTTGCTGGCACATGGAGGACTGTTATAATGGACAGTTGGTTTGCATCATTGACCCTTATGGAACAACTCAAGAAGGAATACCAGCTTTTTTCAATTGCTGCCATTAATGAAAATGAAGATATTTTACCTCCAATTTTTATATCTCAGTATAGAAATACTCGACCATTTATCACAGGATTTTTAAATGAAGATGTATCGCTTACATCATACATGAATGAAAATTCAAAAACTATTAACATATTGACAAATGAGCCAAATTTTTATAAGAGAGGTCACGTCGACCATAGAACTGTTGTGTCTCAGTATAAAAGAAATCAATCTTCTGTGGTAGTTTTGGATGTTATTATGCATTACTACACGACGATGCAGCATACAAATGATTGGACACACTCTTTGTTTTTCATGCTATTGAACATAGCCTCAATTAATGCTCAAGTCATTTGGTGTTCACAAAGTGCATCCAATAAAGTTGTGCAACGTCGTTTATTCATTAAAGAATTAGCTCTGAATTTAATAGAAAAAGACCTAAATCAATTTTCACTATTAGAGGGACTGTCACAATTTAAGAAAACAAAGTTCTCAGCCTTGGAACATCCATCAACATTTAGTAGGACTAGAAGTAGACGGAGATGTAAAATATGTGTTTTAACAACTCGTAGAGACAGGAGAACTAAACAATTTTGTCATAGATGTGGTACATTTATCTGTAGGGAACACACAATTTGTGTTTGTACGACTTGTGGGTCAGGTCCAACTTCTGGGGCTAAGTAGAATTTTTTCTTGTGAGAGTTTTTCCTATGAGAGGTTTGTTGTTTATTAAATTATTTTATCACTTTTTATAAGTATGGGGATAAGGCAATATTCGTTTGTTAAACACAAAAAATATGTTTTACTATTCACAGACATATGCTTAACACTCACACATTACACAATAATACACCGAAAACATAAAATCCTAAAACTGTATGATAACTTAAATAATAAAAGACTTTTGTAAAGTGTTGTGTGTTGTGTAAGGCATTGGAATACCTGCATAGAATGTTTACGAAAGAAAAATGTCTTAATTATTGAATTTAATCTTAAGTCAAATTTTATTTATTATGTTATATGTATTTTGTGAAAGTGATCATATAATCATTATTGCAGAAAAGCACACAAAATTATGAAATGTCTTCCTTTAACCGAAAGTGCACATGCATTAGCAAATACATATTACTTGACTGCAGTATGTATGTACTTGTACGAAATTACTTCCAATATTAACTAATTGTCTTTGTAGCATAGAGATATGTTGACCTCGTTAATTAAATATCTGGAATATATTTTACAGGGTTATTTCTCAAATGCGGTCTATGGTCAGTTTGCCATTCTTACAATAGAATTTTGCAATTATTTATCTAGTTTTGTAACTTGTCAGGATGGCCGCTACCTGCAAATAGGCACAGTGATATAAAAAATCTAGGGGACCTAGGTCACTTTATCATTCCTGCCTTCATAATGTTAGTGTTTGCCTTCTTCGCATTTCAAGTTAGAGTATAATAAAACCTTTACTGTCTTATTAATTAACATGGACTAACGTAGGAGTAAAATCATGTTGATAGTCTGTATCACTTTGTAAAGACTTCAATACAAGGTTAAACCTTTCATGTTTATTAACGGGTAAAGTTACGCAAGAAAAAAATTCCAGTCTGAGCATGTAAACGCACCATAAACATCTTTGTTATCTATGATCTGAATGTGTTGTTCTATAATTCTATCTACCAACTCTAATATGATAAATTGGTTATGTTGTATTAATATTCTAGATACCTAGTTCTCAACTATTGTCTTCATGAATAATTTTAATTTAAAATCACTGTATGTGGTAGACTTATAGAATTTAGTGAATTTGTTGCGTTGGAAACTCCATTTCGATTTTACAAGGCTAGTTTATTCCGTTAATATGTGAAGGGCCTAATTCTATGTACTTTTAATGTAAACTTTTGCCCTTGTTGGTCCGGGTCCATTGAACACCAGGCAGCTCGTAAGAGACAAGCATAGGTTAAATTTAAACATGTAATTATCAATAACACCACTGGTGGTAGAGTGCTCTTCAGCTGTTTGTCTGGGTTGAGATAGTGTGGCCTGTAGACTTGCACAATAAGGCCTGCCTGGAGAATATTGAATAAGCACTGACCTATCTTTTAAACAGTAGTATTTATGAAATTACTGGAGGACATTGCACGGTCCAACTTTAAAATTTTATTTAATTAAAGCCTTTACTTTTTAGCCTAGACAATACATAATGTTCATCAAATATGTTGTGTTTTGTTATATGTTTCGTATGTTTTTCAACATATTGGTTCTTAAAATGTGCTTTAAGTTTAATTAATTAATCACCTAATTTATTTAGTTAGTAATTCCTGTTTTTAAATATTCTTAGGCAGTTTTGAGTGAAATTGTTTAAGTAGGCTTGTTTTTCTAATCATCTAATCATAATTTCTAAACTGTTGATTCTTAACATGTCTTACTATTATCAAATGTTAGTCAGTTATAATATCATTATTATTGTAAATCCTTAACAACCCACTAAAGATTTGAAATTTATTTTTTATTATTATGTATTCAATATAATGACGTCATATAATTAGATAAAAGGACAAAGTGTAGAATGCAATTAATGTAATATGAATGGCCATTGGTCTTTTCTTACACATTTTTATTTGATTAAATATAGATATCCTTAAAATGATAAAGGGGATTCCAAAATTGTAAAAGCATAATTATTTATTTCAATATACTTTATATGCCTGCTTACGGAACATCCTCAGTACATACTTAAACACAGTAGGAAATTTGGATCATCCGAGCTTCCGTAGTTATCAGGCAAGGTTGTAGTAATGAAGAAATATTAACTTTTGTCGACTTATAATTATGAATTTTTATTTGGCAACAATTAGAGAAATTGAGCATCTACTTTCATTGGCTTACCATAATCGAAACCACTTTTAACTTTCAGAGATTTAAACTGTCAGTTTGCTATGCAAATATTATACAATAAGACAGATTTTTATGAAAGTTTAAAATTAAGCAAATGTTACTAAACATATCTACAGTAACCAGATATCTTTGAAAGGCAGCCTTCTAGAACCTCATTTACTTACTATATCTTTGCTGCTTATTAAAGCTAAGATGATATAAATTTCATAATGACGCATGCAACAAGCCTGTTGTGAGAAATTTTCACTAAAATGAGTAAAAATCTGACTATGCCAAAGCATCATTGGATCTTGCGTCTGATGCTTATCATTGTAGTTTGAATTTGAAGGCTTGTATATTTGTTTGACGTAAGTTAGATAATGTGTTTAATTCGCCTTTTAAGCTATTTGTATATCAATTACCAATTCTAACATAGTTCAATAATATTTTACAGGGAAATGACTCAGAAAAAGACGAAGAAGATGAAGAGGAGGAAGAAGATATGAATGATGATTCTTATGCTGATGTACCGAACATGCCTGAGGTTTCAATCACAGTAATGCGTCCCACTGGTGAGACATTAGCTGCTCGACAAGGTATTCAGCAACTTGCATCTAAGGATTGTCTAGTATGTGGGCGAACTTACAGGTATTCACATAATGCTCGACGTCATGAGCTATCGGCGCATAACTTTGATAGATATACTAATAAGACTCTTCCTAAAAAACAACAATCCCACATGCAACCTAAACTGCGGCCTAATCCTTTTAATCCTAAGGCACGTCTAATGCCTAATCCTATAAGTCATAAAATGCAGTTTCTTCCAAAACCTCCGTCTAATAAGATTATACCTCAAAAAATCATTGCTTGCCCGAAACCAATACCTATTAGAAATTCTAAACCTCCTAATAGTTTGCCTTATCCTCTACGTATCAAAGCCCTGAAAGACTTACAAATAAAGAAAAAAGAACCACAAATTCTTAAAACTTTATTAACTTCAAAACCGGAGGTTTTAGTTTCTGAGCCAGAAATTCTTAATTCAGGACCTGAAAGTCCAGAAACATTGATATCAGAACCCGAAATTGCATCATTTCAAGTTGAAGCAATTTTATCAGAACCGGATGGTTATGGCCAGCAACAAGATGATGATGGTGATAATATTCATTACAATCAAAGTCAGAATTACGATACAGTTGATATGGATTCTGAACATGAGATAGAAATCGCACGTCAAAAAGATACCGATAATGAGAATGCTGAGCATGACCCTGAACACGAAAACGGTGATGATGCCATAGCTAAAGATGAACTTGATAATGAAAACGACAATCAAGACGACGAAAAAGATAACTTAGAAGAAATTAATGATAATGGATCTGAGCTCAAAGAAAGTTTTAAGGACGAAAATAAGGAGGCTGATGATGGCGATGCACAAGGTGCTGAAGATCAAAACCATGAAGAAAGCTATGATGGTTATGACGACGAAGATATGCCAATGGGCCTTGCTCCAGTTGTAGAAATTAATGAAGAAATTCAAGCAAACTCGATGAAAAATGAGAATGAGGATGAAGAAGATTTTGATGAATCTGGAAATGTTAATGACACTGCCGATGGAGAAGAAGTCGAGAAAGCCCTAGATCCTAATAAATTATACGTTACGAAAACACAAAAAGAATTCATTACTAAACATCGTGATATAATCGAACAAATTAATACTAAACAATGTCTTTGTTGTAACAAAGAATACCCCAGAAGAAAAGCCGTTATTCAGCACTTACAGAAAAACGGACACAAAGTTCCTAAGCATACTTGTTACAATTGTGTAGTAACTTTCAGCCATATTGGCGCTTTATTGAGTCACATGCGGTCCAATACATGCACAGACCTTTGGAAAATAATCTATAATGAGAATGGAATTCCAGATGATCAAGTTCTAGAAGATGAGCCTAAAGATCCGGTGGTAAAGTACAAAGATATTTTCAATGCTAGATCCTATGCTTGTAAATTATGTCCTGCGAAATTCCAGTTGAAGCAGTTTATCATGAAACATGTCTTAGATGTGCATGAAGATGGTCAGTCGCTAGTGTCACTTGCGTGTGTTCATTGTGGATCAAGATTTAAAGACAAAGGTATGTGGAAGAAACACATTCGCAATGGAGAGTGCACGGTATACATTGCTTGCGATTTGTGCCCAGAAAAATTCATTACAATGCAAGATTTTAGTGACCATGCATTAGCAGTACACGCCGGGAGCTTTGATCCTGATAATCAAAACAAGTGTGTTGATGGAAGGCCTACAGATTGTCCTCTATGTGGAAAGAAGAATAGCAGCTATCCAAATTTAGTGAAACATTTAAAAATAATTCACAACGAGGACAACCCTCACTATTGTAAGCACTGTGAAGCTAAATTTGAGCAAGCTGCTGACCTTAATAAACATATTTATACTGAACATTCTGATAGATCTTTAATGTATACTAGTGACCCAGATATGTCATTAGTAAAGGAGGAAGCTGAAGAATATCATTATTCTTGTACTGAATGTAATGCTATATTTGAAACGGTTGATGCTTGGACTGATCATCAAGTAGCTGAACACAACCAAATTGCTCATCACTGCGATCAGTGTGAAAAGAAATTCTTAAGGCCTTCAGAATTAGCTGAACATAAAAATACTCATTTACGAGTTAAATTTTATCCATGCAGCGTTTGTTCAAACTCTTACAGTACACCCCAAAAGTTGTCAGACCATGTCCAGCAAGCTCACCCAGGAGCCAGTAATTATGTTGCTACTGCATCTGCAGAAACTGAATTTTTCTGCGACATATGTATACGATCATTCAAAAGCCGCCAAGCTTATTCTAATCATATGCGCATACATGCTAAAATTCCTACAACGAATCGAAGACCAGGAGATCTTAAAGGAGGGTTTGCTCCTCAAATCATAGGAAAACCTATTAAACAATTTCCTTTGCAAGTGCAACCTGGTTTTAGTCCATTCAAACCAAACTGTAATGTACCTAATGCTCCTTACTCATGTGATATATGTGGAAAAGGTTTCATGCATAAAAAGAATATTTGGAAGCATAAAAAAGTACTTCACGCAGATCTTGTCAATGAAAGAAACGATAGTGAAGAAAATACAATGCATGCCTCCACTGAAGAAGATGAATATAATGTCGATGAAAATGGAGTAATGTTGTCAACACCTCAGTTTAATAGCTTCAATTTTACAAATATCACAAACAGCATGCCACAAGCACCACAACAGCCACAGCCAGTCCAGCCACCTCCACAAGAAGTTGTTCAACAACAATTTTCGTGTGATCTATGTTCCAAACGATTTCCTCTTAAAACAAGCTTATGGAAGCACAAGCGTGCAAAACATGGTATTATCAATGCAAGTTCCATTGGCACTCACGATACACCTCCTACAGTAAGTGAAGCAGGAAGCAGATCGAGTTGTACCATATGCAAGATAACATTTGCTGATAAGAAATCGTATTATCGCCACAGAAAGAATGTACATAAGTCTTCTGTGCAAATGTGTAAAATATGTGGCAAACCCTTGAATTCTACATTAGAATTGTATGAACATCTTAAAGCAGCACATGCGCGAGAACTGCTAGGATACAACGCAAATCAAAGTTCTACCAAAACCCAAGAGTTTATAAAAGAAGATCCGGACTATGAAGGAGATCAAGATTCTGCTGATCCTAGTATTGAATATCAAGCCCATTACCCTTGTGATATTTGTGGAAAGCAATTTGTGGGTTTACTAGCATTACAAAATCATCAGTGTATAAATCAAATTCAATCATCATCACAAACATTTGATTGTGAGATATGCCACAAAAGTTACACGTCAATTGCTGCGCTTAAGAGCCACCGTGGATGGCATTTACGTTCGCCTGATGGCAAAGCTGCTGCAAATAATTCTGGATTGTGGATGCCTCAGAATAAAGTTACTAATAAAGTCAGTAAATACGAGGTAGTTGACGCATCGCAACTAGCTAAAGTGACACATACAACTCCAGCTTCTATAGTCAAACGTAAATTACCACCCGAAGTTGAAGTGACTGTTGTAAATCCAAACAAAAAAATGCGCTCCGATGATTCCGTTGAAATGGAACAACATAGTCAGATGTCTGGTGGAATGGAAGATAGATATTGTAATTTATGCGATAAGGAATTCACTAAGCGCGCAGCATATCAACGTCATATGGATGAAGTACATCAACCAAATTCCGTGTTTTGTCCAGTTTGCGACAAGAGCTTTACAAGAAAGTCCACACTTATAGTTCATATGAAAAAGCATTACGAAAATGAAGAAGGCAACCCTGGTACCTCTATGGATGAGCATGTGCCTCCTTGTGATATTTGTGGAGAACAATTTGACAATGCCCAAGATTTAGAAAACCATAGGGCAATGCACGACGGAGAAGAATCCGCTGAATCCGAAGACGATGGAGGGATTCCTGTTCAGCAGCCTGGTGAATTTACATGTGGTCAGTGTGGTGATGGTGTAGCCACACCTCGGGATTTAATAGCCCATCGCACCATGCATTCCACGCCTACAAAGTACTTCTGTAACATTTGTAAGGTTTACTTTGCCCGTGCTATTGATTTATCCACTCACACTCGGGCGAGACACTCTGAAAGCGACAAATTATTTTTCCCATGTGCGATGTGCGATCGGTTTTTCACAAACAAAAAGAGTTTACAAAGGCACATTGAAATGTCACACTGATTCACTGAATGTGACTAGGATTTTGGAATTCTTAGATTTTGTTACAAACATTTAGGCTATGACTAACTTGAGATGTGTCCTATGGCCATAAATCTATCGAACAGGTTAAAGTTTACCTAAATATTAAGACTACTAGCGTTTTATAATCTGTGTTAAGATATTAAATGCAAATAAATTAATACCATAGGGTTTTGGGAGTGCGTAAAAGCTTGTAAATAGTGACTTATTAATAAATCCTGTTCTATTTTTACGATTATTTTGTAATAAGGTACTGATTATTTTAATTAATCTATTTGTTGTCATTCCTTGGTTGCAGTTTAGGTGATTAGGAGTTGTAGGTTTTTATTTTAGTGGTTTTATTTTAAGTCGGCTCATATTTTGTGTTATTTATTTGATAATTTTACCATAACATATGAGGTTTATCGATTTCAACTAATATGAAATCGTTTCCATGATACTTATGTTATATTAGGTGTTATAAATACAATGAGTAGATATGTTATCATAACATTTATGTTTGAAGCAGTGATACAAAGAGAAAAATCAAGTTCTATTTTCCTCAGATTCAGGCCAAAATTTTTATTAGTCATTGCCAATGGACCTATAACCAAATATGTAATTATTTCAACATAATGTGTCTTTAATATAGTTTTGAATATGTCTGGATTAATCATCCAATAATTTTGTTTATACGATTTTAATTTCAGTGTAGTGTACATAAAGAATTTGTTTAAATACTATTTAGAAATAAAATTATTTTTTGCATGTGGAGGTTTGTTTTAGTTCATTAAAATGTACTGATTATGTTAGTCTATAATTGTAATGTATATTTTTTACAAAGAAAATTACCACTAAGGACACGCCTCCTCATCTATGGTTGAATACTTGGGCCTAGAACATCACGGTATTTTTTATTTAAAATGTGCGCTGGCAGTGTTCTTTTTATTTGTATTCTTATTTTATTAAGTTTAAGATATTAGTGCCAAATTTGATAAAGGGTGTGTAACATTTAATGTTAAAAATCTCTTTTGAAATAATAGCTTGCATTTGAAATTAATTGTATGTTTTACAATATCTTAATACAGTAGGTAGGCTTGTAATATGGAATATGTTTCTTGTAAAAGTTTCTTAACTTCAAAAAAATCATTTAATCGGTTACAATTATATTTTGCATTAATTAAAATCGTAGACAAATACAGATCAAGTGAATATTGCCCTTGATGAACTTGATAAAATGATTTAAAATTTGGTTGCATAATATAATTAATGCTACATCACATGATATGATTACATCATTACTTTACCGTATATATATGAAAATAATGTCACAAGTGTTTTAAGCGTTTTGTATATTTTGAATTATTTCATCTACTTAAAGTGTATTCGGTAATTCTTATTTGTAATTTATTGTCAAAAGATGGTACTTTTAGAAATTAATTTGTGAATTGTGAATATATTTTATTTGTGAAATAAACATTTCCTTAATTAAATGAAGAATATGTCGATAATAATTTATTTAAGACATGAGATATGTGAAATATGTTACTATTTTTACATTTGTTCTATTTATTTCTAAATGTTGCGACAGATAAAACAATCACCAACGACTCTTACTTTGACAAGATTCATTAAAAATAGGGACCATTAACAGTAGTTTATTGAAAATCAAAATAATTAATGCATTAATTTTTTCGTTTTTATGTCTTTTTCAATGTTGGATAGAGGAACAAGCATAAGTACAAAATCAGAAGTATTTCATAAATGCTAGGTATATATTATATAATATTCACTAAAGGCAAAGGTTTGTACAAAAAACAAATGTATACCCAATGCCATTAATAAATGACATGTTTACTTACGGCCAATGTTAGAAAATATTAGAAATATCTGAAGATGGATTTCAAGCAATCTCGATAGCGGCGTATCCGCCGGCCTATCCTATACCTAATTACCATATTTATCCTGTCCACAGATATGTTATTGGCATGTGATAATATAAAAATGGATCAAAATATAAATCTTGGAAAGCAAGTTTAGGATTAGGATTGATTATTAATATAGGCCGTTAAAGAAGGAGATCCCATTACTGATCGGGACAGCGCCTGTTTCTTGATTTCCAGCGGTATTGCATCAGTGTTGCTGTTTATTGTAACTGTATTTTAAATGATTTTTTTCTTTCTGTTAAATCATTTTATTGAAAGGGCTAACAAGGCCCCAGGTCTGTTCGTGTAATGCATTTAATCAAGGACCAGATTCGGCTAAAAAAAAAGGAAGTACTGAATCTTCTATTTCGGAAATCTGTTTTTTTGTGGGTATCCCTTTAGACTTAAAAACGTTTGAGATCAGCCTCCATTCAGCAGGGGACGATAAGAGGCTAAATTGTTATTAATTATTTTATAATTTTAAACATCTGTTACATCCTATCTTCTTAATTTTCCTAGAAAACAAGAAAAAAATCACATTGCATTTAGTAAGTGGTACGAAGTTGGTCTTGGCAGCTAGTTAAACATGAGAATGTAAAATTGAAAACCCAACAAATTGCGAAGTAAACTAGCTGATGCGAAAAACTTCGTAAAACTTGACAATAGCATATGAATAACTTTATGACAGTAAAACTGCTAAAACCGACTCCAATTATTTCACTGCCACGTCGTTATTTTGATATATTTTTTTCTAAAAGATAGCTAATGACATGATGGCTCCACATACATTTTATTAACATCTCATCATTGATGATGTCGGCATGTGAAACGAAATTGTATGCATTCTTTAATAACTCATAAACCACTAATCGCATCGTGATAAAATTTATATGGGACCACCTGACAATCATGACTTACTCCTATTTTTAAATGAAGAAACACTTGTACTATTTTCCGTATCACTTATAATTTATTATTTTATAAATAGCCTACCGGTTTCGCTTATGACAGCATCATCAAGGCTAGCCCTAAACGATACGTAAAACAGTACAAGTGTTTATTCATTTAAAAATATGAATTTTTGTAAGTTTTACCAAGCGCCGACGATGGAAAATATAAAATATATCATGACTTACCTTAAAGAAAATAATGATCAAAATCGCGGAACAAACATGCAAAAGACATGTCATATTGAGAACTTTTCTTCTTACTTTTTTAATTCGGTTACGGAAGTGTGATTTTTTTCTATTTTTATTGAAATTTACCCAATATTACTCCAACCTTTGCCACATTTCAAGCATACATTAAAACAGAGAAATTGGTGTAGCACATACAGTAATTAATTTTATACGTAATGAATTTGTACATTTTTAATTGCATTAAGAGCTTAAGGTTGCATTTAACTTAACAAATACAAATAAGAACTGTTGCATAATTTTGAACATCAGCTTACTTTTTCAATGGCTTATTTATTGCAAAGTATTTTAACTTGTCCATAGATGAGGTTTGCTTTTGTCATAATATTTGTGGTTTCATAAATAAAGTGACTTAACAAATTTACTATATTATTTTTAACTTAACCCGTGATTTATATTCATCGTATTGGTTTTGTATATCTAGGAATTAAAATTTTAGGCTAACTAATCTTGACGTATAGTGAAAGGTAAGGCTGTCCACAAAGGGCGTTTTATACGGTATGTAAAACCTGTCCAGCTGTTGCGTCGCGTTTCTTATATCGCACGTAAAATTTTTACAATGAACGAGGCAGGCAAACGCGAGTCGAAGTACTCGGGCGCCATTGTTACATCTAGAACTACTAGTTCAAAATGGAGCATAACAACTTCGATACGGAACTTTTTATTAATGAAGTTAAAAAAATAGTGTACATTATGAGATGATAATGTAAGATGCATGCAAAATCGTCGACTATTAGGTACTTCGTTTCAGACGTGTCCATGGACGGTATCAAGTCACAACGCAACTGCTGTATTCGAGTCAATAGGCAGGGTATTTAAGTCCTTAGATACGCGCGTAAACCGCGCAAAACGCCCTTTGAGGACAGGCTCAACACATTTTCTACTGCGTGGTTAGATTAGTGATACCGCCTTAACTGTTTCTGACATAATATTCATTGCTCTTGTGGTGTTTCGGTCTGAAGGGTATGGCAGCCGATGAAACCCCAGGCTTAGGTTGGTAACGCACCATTGGTGTTAATCAGAAAAAGTAAACATTAAAATATATTTAAAGTAAAAAAAAATTGCTTTGCCTATGATTTTGTCGTTTTCTCTTCATCCAGAGACGCTTGAATGGTAGGCATAAAAAGTAGGTATCCTATAATTTCCGGGTCTATGGTATTGGAAGGCTATCAAGCAGACGGATTTCCTGATGGTAATAAATTCACGCCGCCTGGAGATAAAGTTGGTAATGGTGCGCTGCCAACCTGAGGAAGGGATGTTAGGCCTCGAGCAAAAGTAAGTATACCGGTAAGCAGTGACGTTATGGAGGAAGGAATAAAGAACGCGGTGGTACAAATCCGGGAGAGTTGGTACGAAGCTCGACCACCTAGTAAGATGTCACGGTGTCAGTGACGGTAAGCCTTTGCTTGCCTTTTACGAGCTGCCTGGCAGGAAGGCAGTTGGTCTATTCTGCAAAGAAACCCGGACTAACACGGGGTAAAGCTACTAAGTAGTATAGTTAAAAACTATCTGATTCGCTTTCGTAGCTAAATCGTTTTACCTATTTTAATGAAATTTGATAGGAGTACTTAAAATAATATCTTAGTTCAAAAAATATCCTGTTTTGAGCCGAAAATAAAATGCACACTAGTCAAACCGAATGAACTTAAAAGTAAGAAAATACCTACAAAGTGCTTGATTATCACTACCTAATGAACAGTAAGACTGAAACAAGTTTATACTTATTCCACTCCACAATCACGGACAAACTAATGGTAATGCAGACCACGAGGTGATTCGCAACTGTCACATCAAAAAAATGATATGACGAGCTACTCAGTCAGATCAAGAATGTACCCTATAATGTGGTAGGTAGGTACATATTTTATGAACTCTATAGGCGTGCGTTGAGGATAGCCCCTCCAAATCCTATTAATATTATAAATGCGAAAGTTTGTAAGTATGGATGTATGGATGTTTGTTACTCTTTCACGCTCGAATGGCTGAACGGATTTGTCTGAAATTTGGAAGACAGATAGATTGTGACCTGGATTAACATATAGGCTATTATTAATCCCGATCGCACACCGGGTTTCTGTGAAAACGCGGGCGAAGCCGCAGGTAGCAGCTAGTTACTAAATAAAGTTAATCCTCACAAGAGGCAAAGCGAGTGTTTTAATCTGAGACTATGTAAGTTATGTAATTATATACAAAAAGTACCAATATTTCAATAACCTGTCGAGTGTGACTTACAGAATTAGACGCATCACAAACTTGTGGAATAAAAATCTCGTAATACTTTTGTCTCTGCATCCATGCTAGACAGCTGGTGAGAGGTGGGCATTGGTTATAGAGGTCGTTATGATTAAGACCACTGGTGATAGAGTGCTTTGCAAACTTGCCCGAGCACGGATCCACCGCCTTATCAATTCTTGCCGCCATTGTGTTGGTGTCATGTGCCAGTTCAGCGTGTTGAGTAGCCGGTATACTTTAAATAGGCCTAATACTCAGAACAGAGTGACAGTGACTCCACTGCTCTGAGTGCCAGGCCTTTAACTTCTATGATGTCTATATGCCACGGTAGTACTATTGCTATCAGGAGAGCTTGTTCGTTGTCTAATGCCATAGGTAAAATAATACGAACCCGTGCCTACAAATGTATTTCATTTTATTTGCATGATTTCGCTATTCTCATTTCACCCACCTATTGATGTTTGCCGTCTAGCGCAAAAGTGGTTGGTACCTATTTGTCGAGTAATCGCTTAATTATTTACGAAAAAACATTCCGACAAATTGATATCTTCGTTTATTTTCCTTGGGTATTTTTTATTTCCCATAGTACTACTATAAGGGCTGATCAGACTCTTATAACTTATATTAAAATTACCCGTGGATAACTTCATTACCAATGACACTACATCATCATACATGGTTTCATCAGTCTACGCCTACTTACCAAGTAGATATTAGGAGCTTGGTTAAAAATGAGAAAGATCAGTTTACGTGCCATAGTGTAATTTTATTACAAGTTCCGTTTTTTACGGAGTTTGTTCCGATGGTGGAATTTTACTATCTTACATGTAGGTATTTAAAAATGAATCCCTATTTCCTTTGGTCATCGCATCACTCGTTAACGAAGGTACTGATTTCGTCTTTTTGTTGTTTTTAGGTCTACGACCAGGATCAGGCTCCATGGACATCCATATCACTGGGCTCCAGACCTGTACCCTGGCGTCGACATGTTGTTTTGTCATTGCCAGGTAAAAGTTCATATAAAAAATAAAATGTGCAGTTAGAACAGGACGTCTGTCGGCTTAGCTAGTGTATAAACCTCATGTCTATACAAAATAAACTAATAGTTCTAATACCAACGTACCTAAGCTTGTTTTGAGTGTGTTACGGTTGTTAATTAAAATACTTGCAAGTAAGTCGAATACCAAATTAAAGTTAACAAACACCCATGTCAAAAAATACAGACATTTAAGTTAAGCCGAATCGAACTCAATCCCCATCGATTGGCGTGACCCGGTACGTCAGTTAACTTCTCGACCGTCGAGGCTTTCGTCAACTTGGGCAGATCTTGCATTAGATACCTACAGTAGATGCAGATATTATACTTATACCTACCTACAATAATGAATCCATATCCATCCATGCTTATAAATTTGAAAGTCTGTCTGTCTAGGTGTCTGTTGCACTTTCATGGGTAGGTACCTACAGCGTTGGACCGATGTTGATGAAATAGTTATATAGTTAATCATGGAGGTTTTTTTAATATAGGCTAATTTTTCACAAACTAGCCCCCGAAGCACTATAATGGGATGAAAGTTTTTATTAGTGTTTAATAAGGAGATAGGCACTTATTTCTATGCTCCAAACTGGTTGCACTTCTTTTAACACATTTTTAATGTTTAGAGTTTTGGAAAATAAAACACAAAACTAGATTGCACAAAACATTTTAATATAAACTTAAAAAGTCGTACAACAATATGAAAAATTATTATTGACTAATTATATTCACGGACTGGAGATCCGCTTTTACTATGTTATGCAAATATACTATCTTTAACACTTCCATCGAATATATCTTACAAAAGAAAGAAAAATAAAAAGTATCTTTTAATAAAAAATCTCATTACACTAATTCAATTATATTAAACTTACATTATAGATTTTATCTACAAAATACTGCAGCATCCAGCCAGGTTTTCAATCGAGCTCCTAATATTACATTACGTAATTTTTATTAGAATAGGATTAATAAATTACATATTAAAAGGTACTGAAATAATACAACTAGGCTTACCTAAATCAAAATATAAAAATAGTAAAAAAATAGTTGCACATTTTCGTATACAACTTGTCATTGTTGTGCAAGTCCAATGGATCCACATAGTATGTTTATATTCACACAAGCAATTTAATCAAATATTTAATTATCTAGAAAAATACTATATTTACTATGTTAAAAATATGCAGCAGTATTTCATATTACGCATATTATTTTAAAATTAATTATGTACTTAACGATTGTTTAATGTTTTGACTCTATCAAGCTTTTTTTGAGAGTTTTTTATGATTATGAGCATTATTAACGGGGGAATAAAACCATCAAACAATTCTAATAAAATTAATTTAATAAAAATCAACGCGTTCTCTCTTATAAAAAGCGATTTCGAGAAATTGACCTTAAATTTAAAATGTAGCTTATATTTTTATAAATTAAGTTTTTATTAGTATAAACAAAATTAAAAAAAAATCGTTACAACCGTTCTCAATGTTTTTTTAGAGTTTATGACAAGATCATTTTCATATTAGGTTTTTTAAGTAAGTATATAAACAACACCACATTCTAATTCGAAATTACACGCTTAAATATATATATATAATACTTTAGCTGGAATCTTTGTCAGTGTTATGGAGTAAGGAAAAACAACTACTTTTTTAGTAAAATTCACGTGATCGATCCGTACACAAATGTTTTACTATCTGAAAATCTGTACAATATATATATATATTAATAAACTGCAAATAAAGAAGACTTCTAATCTAAAAGCAGACTATAATTAATCTCACTTGTTTTGTCATAGAAAAATAAATAACATTTAGTTATGTGGACCCAATGTTAGAGCAACAGAAATATTTCTATACGTCTTAGCATTTCTACACACCTATAATCTCTACATGTTATATTGACGTTTCAAAATATTTGTGTTGATACATCGTTGCGTAAGACGTGGCAGTGCCGCGGCAGACGAAGTCGCAATGCAAAGACAAGCTGAATTACACATTTGTAAGACCCTAGTGACCTCTCTCGGAGACCGGCTGCGATTGAAACACTGAGCTCCTTTGCCAAGTGAAATATAAAAAAGATAAATAACACATAGTTTATTTTTATTTTCATAAATTTGCATGCACCCGTTAGTTTATGAATTGAGAAATATTTTTTCTATCATTTATCCATATTCATGTCTTTTATAACAATATTATAAGTAGGTATACCATAAGACTAAGGCCGTCGCCGCGAAGCAGTCGTCCGGCAATGTACACAAGGACTAATATCTTCTTAAAAAAATACTGTTAGATTGAAACGTAGCTAATCCTATAATATATTATGTATATTATAATTATATTATAAGGGTACAATCGTACAAGATGATTACACTATGTGAGATCTCCGACGCCTGCGGGCGGCCGCCCCGCGTCCACCGGATATGCAAACATTATTACCGAGTGCAATACATATCAGTACGCTATAATACTTAGTATGAATTTATTTTCTCAATATTAAAAATACGTAATTTCTCTATTGGCCTTTCGTTTCCACGTGAAAAATTAGACAATTCGCGCACGAATATATATCATATGTATACACTTTAAATATCAGTATTTACTTAGATCGGAGGACGTATGTGTACAGGCTCGCTCTAGAAGGTACGTCGTAAGCGCACGCGGCCCCCTGGCCTCCCGCTCCCTTACACCCTACGAATATTATATAGATATCGAACGAAGACATCGAAAACTCGACTCGGCTTTATATGGTACGAAAATAAATCGCCGGCGAGTCGCACGGCCGATTATTGCTCCTATCGATTAAATTTACACATCGACGTAACGAACGAGAATACAAAAAGTTATGGAAAATCGTACGGATATCACAAGCGGCGGGCGGCGTGGGACGCCCCCGCGGAAAATAAAGAAATAAATCGCGCGTCTCTTTCGTACAAAAGTAAGGAGTCTAGTGTCGGGTCGCGCGACGCGGGCGCGGCTAACGTGCGTGCGCGGCTCAGTTGGCGAGCAGCAGGTGTGCGGGCGCGGGAGGGTACGGCGCGGGCGCGGGAGCCGAGTCTCGGCGTGGGTAGTACGCACCCGGTTCCAACCGCTCGGCGGGGGAAAGCGCGCGCGCCGCCAGCTGCTGCTGCACGGCGCGCTGCTTGATGTAGTTGCTGAATTCGGTGGGAGACATGCGGTTGGCTCGCTTGCTGCTCGTCTTCAGCTTGGTACTGCCGAACTTGGTCTGTGCGAAGGTGGCAGTGGTGAAGGTGAGCGGTTGCGCGCGGAACGGTGGGCCCGGCGAAAACGCGGCAGGCGCGGGTGGAGACGGCGCCGCCACCGGCTCTACCGGCCGGAAGCATTGCGCTTCGGGATTAAACGCTCGGGTCACCTGAAACACGAAACGAACGTTCTATTATGCGAACAGTGAAACTTTCGAATACCAACTCTTCCTTAAATAGTATTTCTAATTCGCATCGACAGCTAATTCTTTGTGTTGTAGATGTCTATGGACAATAATTGTGACTCAGGTAACGTTAGTGTCCCTGATAGCCGTATGCCTGATCTTAATCCCCAGGGTACAAGTCTACCGGGCACGGTGTACCTTACCTTTCAGGACAGTACATAACGATGGCAAGTCATAAAAAGCTATGATTTTCAAAAATCTAATTGTAATACAATAATCTCAACTACAATCATCTCAACTAATTCTTCGTTGTTTTACTGAATAAATGACGTCATATTATAATAGGTATTAAGTCTTAGACGTTGGCGTAATCTGATGATAATTTTAGTCCAAATGCACTATTCTGCATTCATTTTAAACACTTCGCCTTTCTTCTTCCACATCGTTCCACGCGTGAGAGATTTGATCGTTCAACTCAGATTGACCCTCTCTATTTCTTTGATTTGATTACCGTCTAGATAAACAAATCGGAATATGTTAAATTCAGTTTTGTTTCTTTTTAAAGGTGAAGGAATATTTAATTTGCCTAAAATTTGCTATCGCCAATGGAGAGAGACAACTTGGAGTACCTATTTCCCACATCCGGGTGTTGAAAATATTGTTGCCTGCGGTTTCGAAAGAGTTTTTCAAGATATTATCCATATCTGTTTTAAAATTCACTAACGGCCGATATTAATAATCAATCCTAATCCAAAACTTGCTGTCCAAGATTTATATTTTGATCCATTTTTATGTTATCGCTTGCCAATAACATATCTGTGGACAGAATAAATATGGCAATTAGGTATGGGATAGGCCGCCGGATAGGCAGCTATCTAGATTGCTTGAAATCCATTAGATTGAGATACATTATTAACATTGGCCGTAAGTCACGCTTTATCATAAAAAAGGAACATACATAGACACTATATGTATATAATATTAGGAGGGATAATTACCTCTCTGTCGGTTCTCTCGTCTGCAGCTCGCTCGTCACTGCTGAATAGAACTTTCACTGCGCCTTTCTCTCCAATGCGATAGGAAACTTCGCCTGAAATAGACAAATTATCGCGGTTATTTTGTATGGCTTTTTATTTTATTGCCTACTTGGTTTAATTTATCGCCATGTACGTTATTTTTAATATATAGGTACTAAAAATGCATGAGTAATGATTGGCCTCTTAAATAAAGACTTTACAGTTCGGACATACAATTTTAAAGATAGCTAACCACCACGTGGACGTTTATTCAAAAAGGGAACTGTCGAAAATTTAACTGTTGTTGGTTATCTTGCTATAAGTCAGTTTAAGGTACCTACATATACAACACAAAACCTATTGTTTGGTTAAATCGATCGAAAAAGAGTTTATAATAGTGAAATTAAAACCTTCACCCCGTCACCTACATACAGACAATGGTTACTTCAGTTTGTATTTCCGTTTCCAACAATTGAAGCCATTTAATTGAAATTGATTGTAACTTTAGTAACAGTTAAACTGTCACTGTTTACCGTTTTATAAAGGATGTTTTATTGTTTTTCTCTGCAATCGAAAAATTGTGTTCTAATAACTGTTTGACATCCATTGTAATGAAAAAAAAAGTAATTGTAATGTTTGAAACATTAGTCCTTTTTTGATTACTTTTCTATGGTAAGTACGGTTTTCAATTTCTGTAAATATAATGTAGAACATAATAAAGAAAAGTAACCAAAAACCGAGCTCACTCATATTAAAAATGTCACCTTTAGGCACATACACTTCTCTGGGGCAGTAAAATACGAGTAAGAATAGTCTCAGATCATATGTAAGCTTAAGTCAAGATGATTAAAAGGCACGGAAAACTAGCTAGTTTGTGTAGCGCAGGCAGAAGAGATGTTTAAATGCAAGTATAAGTGTAAGTGCAAGTGAGTTTACCAGCATTCGTAACCTATAAACCGGAAAACAATTCTTATCATTAGATAGATATTGACGTTATAATGGCCACCGTAGGTGGTGAGATTTTATCGCCATTCCCGACTTAAGATGTAAAAAAATATAACTAAAAATTTACCTGGGTCAACCCAAACAGCAAGATCCCTAGGAAGGTGTTCCAGAACATCTCGCACAGGAACTCCTGATTCTCTCGCAGCTCTCTCCAAGACAGGATCCAAAGGTCCTCCGGTCTTCAGACACCTGAAGGCAGATCCTCGGCACGGCCGGTCTGGGTACCAGTGACCTCTGAATTTGTCTTTTAGTGCCTTTTCTAGTTCTTCACCGAAGATGTTTACCCGCCTCCTGGGCAACTTGTTGTACAGGTATGATATCACAAAGTTGAGAGCGACTTGTACTTCAATATGCATTTTTGTAAACTCTGTGGACAAAAGAGAGAACAGGTTAGACTTTAAAAAAATATCTAAGTACACGTCCATATGCCCGAAGAGGTAGGCGGAGATACAACTAGAGCATCCATGACTAGCCGAATACACTAAGTCCTACAATGTGATAGGTGGCAAGCTTATCCCCAACCGGGCCATAACCAAAATGTGGTATTTCTATTTTTCTATCAAAAAATGTTGCTCAGGAATGGATATGTGCCCGTTTGACGATAGGCTTGCCACCTATCGCATTGTGGGACTTAGTATCTTCAGCTAGTCGTGGGTGTCCTGGTTTTGCCTCTTCCTACCCCTTCAACCACATAGGCGTGAATGAATTTATACACGTTAATGGATTATATTCGAACATACATTTTGACTGGTACCTCTCTCCCAAGTTCCCCATTTATCGGGATAAAAGTATCCTACAATATTTTCGGAACATCTGAATTGCATTACGATCGGTTCAGTAGATTCGGCATGAATCGCGGTCATGATGCATGTAGGTATGCATCATGACCGCGATCAGACAGAGAAATATCCGCTGCTCCTTTTTAGTCGCCTGCACATATCATTTTTAAATATCTTCAATGTATATATTCTTTTTTCAACAGTTTTGTTATAAGTATAAAAATATTTTGTCAGTGAACTTTTTAGTGTTAATTTTGTAGGTATTAAATGCTAATAACCTATTCTTATTTTTTAAAAGTAAGAAGCTTTGGTAAAACGAGGACACGAGGACAAAATCAATAATAAATGTAATATGTAACACATAAGTGTACAAAGTGTTGGTCTGGGCTCCTTTGCAGAATAGACCATCTGCCTTCCTGGGCCAGGCAGCTCGTAAAAGGCGAGCACAGGCTTACTGTTTTTAACACCGTGACATCTGACTAGGTGGTCTCGCAGCGACTCGCCCGGATTGGTACCACCGCCTTACCTATTCCTACCGCTATAATGTCAGCGCTTGCCATTAACGTGTTCGTGTGTAAGGAAGCCGATATACTTACTTTTGCTTGAGGCCTAACATCTCGGCCTAAGGTTGGCAACGCAAAATTACCACCTTTAATGTCTCTAGGCGACGTGAATTTCTTACCATCAGGAAATCCGTCTGCTTGTTTGCCTTCCAGTATTATAAAAAAGTACCATATACAACCAGAATTTTCATCATAAATCGAGGATAAAAATTGTAAACATTTCACGTAGCCCGCATTAAAATGATATTGTCACAGTTCTCATCATTCCGTACCATTGGTTTAATAATATTACGTGATCCCCTTATCACTGGGATACTTTTACAAATTACACATTCTACTTATTTCAGTCATGTCTAAGATTAGGGGAGGAAACACGTTTAATGGAAATGTCTTTGTTATACACCACCTAAGGTACAAGTGCACGTCACGCGGGATGTGGCTCATAACATGTAACCATGTAACATTTTTAGTGTATCTTTATTAAATTACACGAATGGATCTAACTCCTAAATGTGCAAATTATATGCATGTGATATGGGCGTTAATCAAGTGTATATTTTTTCCTCGTATGTGTCCAGGTCCCTCGTGTAGTCAAGACCATCTTCCCTCTAGGATAGGTATCCACTGCAATGACTGTGTAATGTTTACCTGACCATAGGGCAGCCATGCACCTATTTAATCTATGGTGTTTATGGACCACGATTGTCTCTTTCTATCAGAACAGCCATGCGCTTGTTCACTGTCTTATTCCATAATCCATTAGAAAAATCAAGTTGACGCTGATATGTACATGTAAAGGTTAAAACATAGATATTTATATTCATTACACAAATACCTGTCCTGTACTTAAATAAGTTACGTGAATGTCCAGTGGCCTTAGACGTGATAGTAGGGGAGCCCAAGAGGGGATTTTCGGACTAACTCAGGCGCGTCAGATTAAGATATGGGAGATACCCTGTACCATTTTTGAATACCTTCATTATGTATCAAATCTCTACATAGAGACGCGCATGTAGGGTTGTCTGTCTAATTTTTATTGGCTTGAAAATATACTCGCGCATGTCAGATTAAAGTACGGCGAGCTTATTGCATGCTAATAAGTCCATGTTTTAATTTTCTGATGATTTGAACAAGACGTACGGGAGTAGGAGTTTCAGAAACTTTCAAAAACCAAGTTATATGTGTTAATTCTCCATTATAGCAATCTGTCTGATTGACATCTTTCTGTCATCGGAGACACATTAGGCATATTTATTATTAATATCTGATGTGTTCGGCTATGATCAAGTGACTGAAATTGCTATTTTAGCTTCTAGACACTTAACGCACCGCTAAAAAGAAAAACCTTACATGACCTTTTTTACTCTCCACTATTTAATCGACAAAGTGCAATGGGTCCCAATAACGCTGGAGTTACTACACATTTCGCATCGCGGGCTCCCCTACTATGAAGGTTAAGCCGGATCGGACAACCAAGCGGTATGAAAATGTATACATATCCTTAAGGACGATGCCACCGTCAGTTTGGTAATATATTAAAGATTAAAGACATTAATTCTATAAAGCTCATTAATTATTCTATGGGTTTACTCAAACGAGGGACAGTCCTTCAGGGCATGAGTGTCCCGACCTCGGTTAAATATTTATTAAATATCGCTCACAAGGGACGAAACTATGGTGTACAAAACCCAAAACAGATTTCCGGCATACGGGATACAAATGTTACTTTTGATAAGCTCAATTGTTATTACCTAACGTTAAGGGGAGCGGGCGTGGGTCAGTAAATAAAACAAAGATATATCGATTTCGTGACCGGAAAAATCCTCCTCCAGCTTTCTTATGTGTCAAGTTGCTTTGATCATGGTAAATTACAGCTCAAGTAATTTGTTTTTAAATTTCTGATTGGTTGAGGGTGGTCATTTTTAGGGTCGCTGCCAGCACTGGGCCTGGAATTATCGTTAGTCACGGGTAATCACGACTAGATCTGTTACGAGTGGAAAAATATATTAATAGGAAGTATGACCGATTCAGAAAATAGTCTCAATCACAAGGCTAAATCTGCCACACTGTTTATTTTCTTTCATTTTGTAGCGGCTAGGGGTTGTCGACCTATTACGTCTATCCACACAATGTTTTCAGTTTGTCTAATTTTGTTTCCGTACTGAATTAACTCGGCCTTCTACTCGTGAATTGTGGGATGAATGATCAACAGACTTAGCAATAGTCTAGAACGAGGTCAATAAATATCTCATACTTTATTATAATATGTTACATACGCCATCGGCCTTGAACTCTTCTTTTTCAATAAAAGCTACATCCATCTATATCTTCACGAAGTTGGATCCCTATCCTGTATCCATCAGTTAGCAAATACGCAATAAAAATTTATTTAGTAGTTTCCCATAATGTGGTAAGAATTTAAAAAGTTTTAGAAGCGTCCCAGAAATCTATCTTAATTATTTTCTGGAATAATCTTAACACGTAAAACAGCATTTTTTGATATTTAGATTATAGAAATGTATAAGAGTATAGATTATTATTGTTTTTTAGATAATGTGTTGAAAAAAAAAACATTTATTTACAATTTGCAAATGACATGACTTTCGTTATTTAATATAGAGGCAACTTACGCCTCAAACTTTAAAAATGAGAAACTTCGTGATAGATGTATTGCATGTCACTACAAAAGTTAGTTAAGGTTTATCCAATTTCTGTGTTTCAAATTGTCAGCAACTCCTTAAAATGCTTCAGGGTGGGTTATATTATAATGCATTCTTAACTCTGCCATAACAAGCGTTTAAATTATCACGTGCCTTTCACCAAATTACTGCTAATGTTTTTTTTTTCTTAAAAAAACTGTATGAAAGTGGAATAGATTTTAGAAGAAATAGTGAGATGTCTTTTAAAAGCGTAATATTTTTTGGATTCTTGTCTGTATTTTTTGGTTTTCAGGTGAAAAAAATAAACTTCTGATATGAAACAGATTATCGCTTGCAATTATATTATAGCATAACTAAAGGTATTTAGATGATGTAAGAGCGGAATTCTCTTCAGTTTTAAGGAGAAAACTCAATTTTCTTGTAAAAAAATATTTATTCTGTCATCTTATCAACTTTGTTAGAAAAACAATATTGACTTTGCGATTCTGTTTTAGTTGGCAGCAAACCTTCACATTGCCTCTATAATAGGCAGTTATTTATTTCTCCTTGGCGTATCTAGTGCATTCGTAACTCTACCCCAAACGGGGAACACTATTACGCGATGTGTCACGTGCGTTCACGAGATTACTGGGTCATGTTTTTTACGTTGTGTTAGTATTCACGTGATTTATGATTGCCTGGTGACTGTCAGACTTTGCGTGCTGTATTTTTTACAATATTTCAGTATTTCTTTTTATTTTTAACCGACTTTTAAAAAAAATATTTTTCCGTTAAATCTTTTAATGTTCGATGTTAAATAATTAATTAATGTTAAATCTTTAGAGTTACGAATGCACTAGATACGCCAAGGAGAAATAAATAACTGCCTATTATAGAGGCAATGTGAAGGTTTGCTGCCAACTAAAACAGAATCGCAAAGTCAATATTGTTTTTCTAACAAAGTTGATAAGATGACAGAGTAAATATTTTTTACAAGAAAATTGATTTTTCTTTTTTTTTCATAACAACCTTTTTTTGATATTTATAGATACAGCTATATAGAATTAGCGAAATTGTTCCATCCGTTTACACGTGACAATGTGTAGTTCTCTTACTAGTCTGTGCACGTAACGGGGCAGCCACCAAGTGAAATAGAGATTCGATTTTATATATGTATATAGACTTATTTAAACATAATTTCTCATGTTATCACTCAAATTTGGTCTTGACCAATGTTGTTGTTGAATGATTTTGAAATACACCTACTAAGTAATGCGTATTCGAGTGACTATTTGGATGATGTTGTTATTTAATTGAACTAACCAACAAATAAATATCGTTAAGCTTTTTAATGAAAAATATTTTGGATTAAAAAAAGCAGTACATTATTAAATTTTGAACAAGATAGTTCTTCGAACAAGTTTCTTCTTGTATAATTCTAAAATATACCTACCTACTACGGACCACCTGATAGGAATGTTGTCACTCACTGAGAAGAGTCGGCGAAAGAACTTCAGAGAGTTGAAATGCTATAATTATACATTGCATTTGTTCTGATTGGTAAAGGTAGCAATAAATGTACCATTTACATTTTTAAAAAATATTAACCTCTTTGTTGCCAAATGGCCACATCGATATTAAATAAAACTGTGTAGAGAATGCATGGGGATATCAGCTCTACAGAACCTTTAACTTCTAATGTAAACAGTTTTTTTGTTGTTTTAAATACAGTTCCAAAACACGTGATTTTTACAAAATAAAAGCGATGACAATAGTAATAAAGAACAAGTGGAAATAATGTTATACTTATTGTTAAATCTTATAACCATCGTTCAACTTCTTAAAGAAAAAAAACTTTAAACTACATTGGCAAGGTTAAATTATTTATTTTATAGATTTGGCAACACATAACAGTTATAATCTGTTTGGCAAATGTAAGTGACACTGTACACATTCCTACCCAATACCCAGATGTCTTTCAAACATAAAATATAGCAATATTTCAGTGATCGCTTTAAGACCTATTTATCCAATTGAAGATTGTTTTGGCCTAGACATATAACGACCCCATCGCCCGCTAGTGAAAATATAATCATTTAAATTGCTGATTTTTTCACTACCTGTAATACTTACAACTCGTATCTTTAAAACTACCGATAACTCGTCCGTATTGGTGCCATAACAATATTTATTACTACCATAAGCAACGCACCATTACTTTGCTGTTGAGAAATGAGAGGTGACGTATATTGTTTATCATTAGGATATCTTTCTGCGTGTTTGCGTTCGCCGACTAAATAAACTGACATTTAGAGAAATATTTTCTGAAAATATGACTACAATTACAATTTTCTTTAAATCCGTTCTTAGCTCCAAATTATTTTCCTTTTCATGTTAGGTATTTCAGAATGAGATAAAAAACATTTAGATTATCTTACTCTGTAGGTGACATGAAAGCTATAGACATACACAAACCTTTTCTTTAGGTTTTGGCATATACTTTAGTATTTTGCCATTAGTCAAGTAGAAATTTGCATCAAATTTTATATCAATTTTACTCAATTATAATTAGTCATCAGTCATATTAAGTTGTCAGTGAGTCATGTCAGGCTCTTGGGTAAAGCGGTGGCCTCATTACTCAAGCTCATGTAATGAGATTTGGCGGCAACGAGGAAATACACGATACGCTAATTTCTTCATGATTATTTTATTTGTGCACCTTCACTGAACAAAATTGTACAAAATGCCACCAAAATGGACTAATTTCACTCAATATCAACACGAAATTCAATAATTATGAAAAAACTTCGACCATCTTTTCTCTCGATGGCGCCAAACCTCCACACACAGACTTATGAATAATATCCGTTTACACTGTTGAATCTAAACAATGTCAATAAATATAACTGGCTGTAGTGCTAGTTTTATTTATCAACATTGTTGTTATAGCTCGAGAAATATTAAGTGTGTAATGTTTCCTCCGAAACAGATCTTCGATACAAACACTTATATGGGGCAAACTTATCGTGGAACTTTTATGTGTACAAAGGATTTTCGTTCCCCTTTTCCAGAGCGCTTGTTTTCCCTTATCTAAACTAGAACCGTATTGGAAAGATAATGTAATCTTATAAAAGGTTTCCTTTTTCAAAAGTTTTTTTTTTATATATTATGTATTCCAAATTTGAAATCGACTACGAAAATAGTAATATCATTATCTAACAAATTTATGCTGAAGGGGAAAAAATTGAGTTTATATGAGAACAGATGGACTGATGGCAGTAAGCTAATTCTAAATATATAAAAAAAGCTGACTGACAGAACTCTTTTTTTAACAAAAAAACATTGAACGCATTTGCTGAAATTTTTCATACCGATAGTTATGCCTAATGACGAAGATGTTTATAGACTTAAGAGTATAACGAGACCGAAAGTCAAGACTAAAATTGAGACCAGGACCAAAACCAAGTCTAAGACCAAGACCAAGACCGAGACCAAGACCACAGATACATCTACTCACATTTCATGGAAATTATGTTCCTATATGGGTTAATATGGGCTAATCAAAAATTTTTTTCAATCAAAATTTGTATAAACCATTCTCCCAAAAGTACGTTTTAAATATTCACTTAGCGTTGAATTTGGAAAATGTGTTCCGAAATCTTCAGGATTCATGGAATCCGGGGATTTAGGGTAAAACCACAGAGGGAAGCTTTATTTGTAGTTGGTTCTCCCGTGATTATATTGTATTTACGTTTCTTCCACAGTTGACTCAGTTAACAGTTAAAACAAATGTGACCACGGATAAGTTTAAGAGTTTCTTATTTAAGTATTTTACGTTAATTATTAATTATATCTATGTTATTATTAAGTATATTATAACCGGGACGTGCTCAAATTAAAATAAAAACTAAGTTATAAATAACAGATAAATATATTGCCACAGACATATTATAATATATCCTAGGTTCTTATAAGTTATTACTATTTTTATAACTAATTTCAGTATGTGGATTCAGTGAAATGTTCAGTAAAAGATTTTTACAGGTTACAGTTTGACTAAGTTCCTACTTAAACAGCAGCTTGGATTTTTATACTTAGTGTAAAGAAAATAAGGATGCGGAATGTGAAGAGCATGGTGGAATGTGACCTGGACCTTCTACTCGCTGAAAACATTCATAGTTCTATTCTTATATGGATTGTTTAAAGCGAGTGTGTACTACGATTCTGACTTTTTGAGAGTAGGCACAATACTTTTAATAACAGTAAAAATTACATACCCTATAATATGAAGACACTATATTACACTTTTTAATTATTCATAAAGTTACTAATGTAACTTTTCGTATTTTAAGCGACGAGATTTGGAAATTTAATGGTTAGGATTATATCTCTAACTAGGGATGCTAAGTATAGCAATCCGATTTTTTTGTAAGTCTCGGATATTCAAACTCTTGTGTAACTAAGTTTACTTTGGTTTACAAACAAACATGGCAAACACTGATATTATGGCAGTTGGATTAGGGAAGACAGTGATTCCATACTAAGTATCACATTAAGTATTTGCAAACTTTACCAACTAATAAAACCAAGTTAACATATTGTATTCATAATGATTTTTATACTCAGATTCTTTTCAGAGTTGTGGCCTTTTCAGAGAGAGAGTGGTGACCTGTAACACAGGTTTATACCTAAAACTGGCACCAATCTCTTATAAACAGGTTTAAACTAGGTTTAAACTTTAAACTACAAACTAGGTTTAAACTAGAGTTCAGGGAGACCTTGATTTTCTAATAAAAATGTTGAATGTCTTAAACATGTCTATTATATTTAATAGATTTCCTTGAAAATAAATAATTAGGCGTTAGCATCATACCTACATACCTATTAAGAAAACAAAAAAAAACACAAGAATTGAAACTACCGCCGTCTTATGTTATGTTCAGCAAACTGAGTTCCTGCTGATTATAAATCAGTTTGTACTTTTTTATTAGTTTCGTGAAAATTACGAAAAATTCCTTTTTTATGATAATAATATTTTTTCATCACAAATTTATAAAAAAAAGGGTTACAACAACATTATATTCGGTCACATATAATAGAGGCTATATTGCCATAAAGAGTTATGATAATAAAGGTTATAACTCAAAATATACAAAGACATTGGCTGACATAATAAGCCTTTTCCATTAAAATAATTCTCATGTTTAATTCATAAAAGAAGTTACTTTAGACGGTCGTTTTTACGACTGTGACCAAAAATATTGCCATCGCTTCTGTGGATTCGAATATTTTGTATTACTTTTATGGCTCATCTTGACTTGACGGTTTTATAGCTTCATCTCATCTTGAATCGATTCACGAGAATGAAACCGAGCGTTAGGGGTTTATAGGGATGCTAATGTCTGCGAAGTATCGATACATGAAATATGATATTTGACGTGTCGATATTTTGCGCAGGCATCTTTTTTTATTTTACCAAACAAACCAAGCGTTTAATTATTAAATACAGAAAGTCTGCAATTGATACATTATTACTAAAACATTCAATTCACTTTAATTACGTTGTAACTTTGTTGATGAATGAACGTATTGAATTTGAATTCCTACTGCTGACCGGAACACGATAATGGTGTATACTGGTTTTGAGAGCAGAAACAGATAACATAAGATCAAATATATCAATCCTACTTTTTCTCTTCTTATAACACTTCTCTTCTTCTTTCATTTTGGCATATAAGCAATTTGGTCATTTTTTAGACAAACTTTCTATACCTATACTTAGTTATTATTTTAGTAATAAAATATTTTTTTAAATACCTTTTAATTTTGAATTAATTCTTATTTATATAATAGAAATATGTAGTTTAATAGAAGTATATGTATAGTAAGAGGTGATGTATATAAGAACTAATTGAAATACGAAAACAGAAGTTACGAATTAAGCCTCAACACTCCTGTGGTGATCTTCGATATAGATTGGTCGATTTAACACACCCTACCATTTCTTTTATCTATCCCTTTTACAAGTTGCATTTAAAAAAACTATATTTTTTACATTTACTATTCCGATTCCGTATACTCAATTTCAAAGCGGGTGACAAACATCGTGTCGATGGAATGTCGCAGTAATATTTCGATGTTTTAGAAACAGAGATATATCTTGCATCCCTAGACGTACGGCCTTAAAGTTCTCTTGTCCTATTTATATCAGTAACCCAGTATCGATCCGGCGCCCCACTGCCCGACAACCCCTGGAGGCATGCATACTATAAAATAGCTTATGGTGAAAGACGCAAAGTTCAGATTCCTTCGGTCACTTTCTCCGCCTTACTGCTTACTTTTGTAATAGTTAGAATAAATTTGACTTTTGGTTATTACTGAGATATATTTTCCGTAAAGCCTAGATTTTAATTATTACTAGATGCAAAGTAGGTTAGTTTACTGTGCTAGCTGTCCTGGTGACATTGACAACTTACAGTTTGAATGTTAAAAATTAAAATATTGTTTTTTTTTTCTATTTTCTTCGCAGTTTTTCTATTTCTATTATTTTTAAACTTTCTCTGAATTTCCTCGCATATTTTGAAATCAGAATCAACCGAATCTGTCCGGCTTTTATGAGTTTTAGCGAGACACACGAACAACATATATTTTTAATTAGTGATGACGACGGTTTGACTTTAATTAGATGAAATTGCCCAAAAAATCAAATCAAATACTAGCATAATTGAATTAGATGTACCGACACGCTGATTGGATTGACGAAGGTTCAATTAACCTAAAGACAGAAGTTCATTTATTGTCGTTGCCTAAAGGCAAGTTTAAGTGACGGTGTTTTAGTCGAAATGTATTTTAACCGACCCCAAAATTTCGAGGATTTTTAATTAGTCTGAATGTTTGCTACGCGATTACTCCGCTAGTTATAATTAGATTTTTATAGTACTTTTTTTTAGCAAGGAGTAGGAATAATAAGCTTAGAATAGAATAGAAAATATTTTTATTCACATTCACCTAACAAGAGGCACTTGTGACGAGTCTATATAATACTAAAAACTACCACCGGATCGGAACGCGGCCACACACTGAGAAGATCCGGCTTATGTTTTGGTTACTTTATTGAATTAGAAAAATAAAGGCTTGTTTTACATCTACTACGACTTCTGGGAAATAATCCAGGATCAAAATATAAATGAACCAGAGGAAGATTTCTGACTTGTAAATTTTGTTGGTAAATTTTGTTTACATAGACGACGTAGAAATGAAATCGGAATCGGTTTTTGCAGTTTCACTGAACTTAAGTTGCAATTAAAAAGATAAAACGACACTAAACGATATTTAAACTTAAATATAATCTTAGTAAAAATAAGTAATTGTTTGTTTTGACCAACGTACGTATGGAATAATTTAGCTACAAATACTACGGCTTGCAAAAAAACTGGATCGAAAGAAATTTTAGCGGTGGGAAAACTTTTATTTGAGCCTAAAAACTCTTGAGTTTATGAATATGGATAACTTCACTAAAGAGGTTTCCCACGATCACTAAAAAGTTTCCCTTTTACTATAAAAACTATAAAAAAATGTTTCAGTTTTCAGACATACACTTGTAGTTTTAAGAAATTATTTATACAAGTATAACAACCTTTTTAAATTTCGTATCTTTATATAGTAAGTTTAAGCAGTTTATTCATCTACACACTGTAACGAAGTAGAATCGTTACATTACCCAAATAATTAATATCCCAACTAATAATATAATTTCCCCATAGTAATGACTAATTGTAATGGTAAAATCAATAATATGAAATTAAAAAAAAGAAAAATTAAATTAATCGTTCAGGGACATTTGTCCCGCAACAAAGGAATTAACTCACCAAACCAATAACTATTTAAAATCAATGGTAGCGTAGGTAGCGACCTCTGTGAGTAATCAGTCCAACTACCTCGTTGGCTAGCTGGCTAAAGTTTGACAGGTTGAGGAACTGGTGCTCGCATGCCATTTCCGGGTTACTAATTGTCCTCGAAGGTTCGAGAACTTTCTACCACGAAGGTATAAGTACGCCCACAGAGCGACGCCAACTCACTCATTAGCGGGACTCTGAAAACGTCGTATTCCTGCCCGAAGATAATTAGAAGACAAAGTGTTAGTGCATCAAACCCGATAATTCGGGTCCTCGGTACCGACCGGAAGTCGACCGACCGCTGCACGAGGGCCAGACGAGCTTCGGAGTTTTGAGTCCCGGTCGCAGCGCCGGTAGGAGTCCAGTTCCTGCGGACCTGGGCCCCAAGGAGGTCTTTCTCCAATTCAGGCCAGTTATTTCGTAAAGGCCACCTCTCTCCACGTCTTCGTAAATAACGCTGCATAAACACGTACCCACGCCATACCAGCTCAGGGGAAGAATTATCTACCCGCCCTAAGCGGACCTGAGGTTCATAATAAGAATCCGCCAAGGTCAGAAATTTGTTATATAATATTTATATTAGCGGTGAATTGTAATTTTAAGTATCGCTACTGTATTACCGTCTCGTATACTTTTTGTAATCCTTAACTTTCCTTTTTTTTTTATCAATTCACTGTAGTTTTTATCGAATTGTCTCCTGTCTCCCGTTCAACCTGGTCTCATGCTGAAAGGGCTGACGGGAGCAGGTAACAACACCTTATTTGATTTATTTAGTTTTCATTATTTTTCTTTTACTGGTTGGCTGGAAAACATTTCAATCATTAGAGGTAAGCTTGTCCTATGTCATTTTGTTTTATTTTTAGTTTATTATGTATTATCTGTTGTGCTGTGTACTAAAGAATTAGTTTTAATAATAATAACCGTACGTCAGTAAAGCCTCTTGTTTAAGCAAAATTACCGTCTACCTTTCACTTTAGCAGGAACAGGTAAGTAGGTACTCATCGAGTCGACGTCTAACTTTACCATTGCCTACATAGCCATTTTAAGGACAAACAAACCGAGGATTTCCTCTCTCAAGCTGCTTGATAATAAAGTAGTTGTCTATAATTTACAATGGAACCGGGTACTGAATGACGTATCAGTTTAAATTTAAGACTCGAAAGATATTTTATGTCACTGGTATGGCGGGTTAGTGCATACATAAATCAAATTCTTAAGATTGAATCAATTTATTTTCCGCTTTTGCAACTTTCCTCTTATCTTTTTATTTATTTATTTTTATGCACAATTACTGTACAAAGGATGACTTAATTCTATACAGCATTCTCTACCAGTCAGCCAGCAGGCAAAGACAAAACGATTGTGGGGGTGCAGAAATATGTCAAATGAAATGAATTTTAGAACTCTTGGTTGTTTATAAGAATAACTTTCTGGATGAGTACTACAAAATTTAATAAGTTTCGTATATGTACAAGGATCACAAGGAATAAATTAGAAAACGTAACTTTACAGTGTCCTTACAGTGGCCCTCGACTTCGTGCGCGTATTAGCACTCCCGCAAGACTTCTGTAAGTGATAGGGATAGTATTAATAGAAAACAATAGGTTTTCTCTAAGGTCTATTTTATGGTAAATTTAATGAAAAATGGTTTAGCATTTCGCCGTTCAATTTGAACATATGTACAACCATACACTTTTTGTACGGGTATTAAATCTGTGATGTCTTAGAATATTTTATACAAGTAAATACCTCCCTACCCCTCGCTCATAAAATTGCATAAAAATATTTTTTGTGCTGTAATTGAGACTGTGACAAAGACTAAAGTGAAGAACAAGTTTCAGTTAAGCTTTGATTGTAGTATTATTTTTACAGTCCATCTAAATTTTTTTATAATATATATATATCAATATTCACGACACATAAAAACTACACAAACTGTTAAACTGCTAAATTAAGAACATTCTATAAGTAAGTCTGTGTGGTCTAGCGGTCCAGGTGTCGGACTTGCCCTCATGAGGTCCCGGGTTCGATTCCCGGGTCGGGTGACGAAAAGAAAATATGTTTTCTTCCAATTTTCTAATAAAATGTGGCTTGGGATTGGATATGTGCCCGGTTGGCGATAGGCTTGCCACCTATCACATTTTGATACTTAGTGTCGGTTTCAAAAAGAGAATGAGGTTTTCAGTTCCAAGTTTTGTCCTTACCCAAAACATTTTCAGATGAACTAATTTCAGTGATCCTTTTTTATTTTATAAGCATTTCATGGGATTTGGATCATATTTTCTTAAGTTATACTTAATAATTCGAATAAGTTGACGTTCTCACTGAAATAATAAACAGAAACAAAATAAAATGACAATGTGTCAGAAAAAAACTAGATACAAGGGAATTTGAAGTCGGGTTTTATTAGTTTTGAATTGTAAATTAAAAAACTCTAGTCGCTCATACTTATAAATTAAACCACTATCACAAAACTTTATTAGTTTTGAATTGTAAATTAAAAAACTCTAGTCGCTCATACTTATAAATTAAACCACTAGCACAAAACTTTATTAGTTTTGAATTGTAAATTAAAAAACTCTAGTCGCTCATACTTATAAATTAAACCACTAGCACAAAACTTTTAATTATTATACTCCATGCGTGATTAAAAAGTTTGACCATGTTTTAGCAATAAAATTATTTTGTCACAGCCCATATAACTGAAATTTCACGTGTAATCAAAAAGTTCAAGTTGATTTTAGTAATAAAATTATTTTGTGACGACTGGGCCAATTATGTATGTTTCATGGGTATTATTATCTTAATTTTGTTTTTAAATTGCTCTTTATGGTTAAACATTATATGTTAATTATATCAGTTTAATGTTTGGTATCATTATTTTTGTTCCCGTGCTTCTTATGACAATTTGAATATTCTGTAATTGCGTCACTTTTTATGAAAATAATTTCTGTTTCTATCAAATATGCAAAGTTGTTCATGGAATGGATACGGATCATGTTTCTTTATCAAGCTTGAAATATTTAATAACGAATAGCTAAAACGGAGACATAGTTTTAACTGTTACAAACAATATATTTTATCTTGTAAATGTTATACTTAAATACATTTTTGTATCCTGACATGAAATTTTGGTTTAGCTATAAAATTTGTACGAGTAAGCATTATTTAAAGAGATAAACACAAAGAAATATATTTATTATTAATCTTGAGTTTTTTAAATTATTGGCTTTCATATAATCTTTGTCTGTGTCTGTGGTCTAGCGGGTCAGGTGTTAGATTTGACTGCATGAGGTCCCGGGTTTGAAACCCGGGTCGGACAACATAAATAAAATTTGTGTTTTCCAATTTTCTTATATAAAAAAATGTTGTTCGGGATTGGGTATGTGCCCGGTTGGCAATGAGAGGCTTGCCACCTATCACATTGTGGGACTTGTGTCTTCGGATAGTCGTGGGTGCCCTGGGTGTGCCTCTGCCTACCTCTTCGGGGATATGGGCATGAAAATATTTTTTTATAATCCTTGTAAAAAAAATTAGAAATAATATTTTTAATTCGGAATATATCAGTTACTCTTTTTCTATATGAAAGGTCAGTGAACAAGTACACGACTTTCCTGATGGTAAGAGATAACCATGGCCTACAGACACCATCAATGTTACAGGTGCGTCGTTGTACTGAAGCCGAGATAGAAGACCTATTGTGAGTTTAGTGTAAGGTTGGAGACTACCCTACCCTCCAGACCGGAACATGACAGAGACATTATGAGAGAGGAATATGTAAAGCGTTGGATTCATAGCCGGGCAAGTTGCTGCAAAGCACTATATCATCAGTGATCTTTCTGATAATGACCTTATGATGACTCTGAGAATGATATTTAAACTTGTGGCCGTCTTTTACGAGCTGCCGGGTAGAGAGGGCCCAGACAAACACGAGGATTTATGTTTTTAATATACACAAACTATGTTAATTAATATTAAGTTGACCATTAAAATTTAAACAATTCTTCAATTCTTTTTGACGTCTAAATTTTGTTTAAATTTAAAAACAATTGTTTGTACAAAAACAAATAAAAACAAAACAACTAGATAAATTAAAACAAAATATTTATCAACCCGCTGCAGCTCTTATCTTGGGCCGCCATTTTACAAATGTGTTACATTTATTCCTGTTACGGTGCTTTCACACGTAATTGTCTGATGTATTGTTATAGCTTAATAATCCTCCCACCTCCAGAGATATTTTCTGTTTTAATACGTCAGCATTATAGAGAGTTGAATTCTTTACTCCATTAGTCTGAGGATTTCATTTTTCTGAGTCTGAGGATTTTCAGGCTTCTGCTGCCATTTCATTGCTTTCAGAAAGCTTTTAAGCGCTTTACATGCAGGTAGGTAGGAATAAATATGTAAGGAAAGTCCTTGAAAGTGTTGCTTGAACAAGCTTTTAGTCAGGTAGGTGTTTAAATCGACGATTTGCATCGTAACTTAAGACAAGGTGATTTTTTTTCCACTACCTAATTAATTTTAAGCAGTTTTGATTTTAAATGATTATATTATATGGAACTAGCCTGTGACTTTGTCCAACCTGGTTTTTGCTACCAACCTTAAAATATATGTATTGAAGATAGTAACTTCGAAACGTGTATATACCCAACTGTGCTTCTTTTGAATTTTTCAACCGCAACAATCCATGATTCAACCAGCAGTGGTGTGCGCTCGACAGTTGGGCAGTAACGGACCAGAGCTCTTCAGACCATAATTTACCTTGAATTGTATTTTTCTATTAAGGTATATTTGTAATTGTACTTTTCAAGGCAATGTATTTTTCTTAAGTATTTGTATGATAATTCTTTCAAACTGTTTACATCAAAATTTTTGTAATTTAAATGCAAAGAATATTTAAATATTTCCTACTATTGTAACATGAGAAAAACAAAATTATTTTATGTTTAATTGTAAGTTAATTTTTAGTTTTAAAATAAAAGTTTATATCATGTTTGTGTCTGGAGGTACATCTTAGGTAATTTATATTAAAATAAATCCCTATATCCCGTGGCCATCGCATTACGCCTGAACTGATGGACCAATTATTTCAATTATTTTGCAATTTTTTTTGTTTGTAACCTAGTACATTAGAGAGAATCTGTAATATTAGGAAATGATGTGAGGTCTTTGTTAGGAGAGTAATCTCCAGCAGTAATATAGCTTCATGGTAACACAGGCAGATATATGACTCCTTGGTTGATATCTGTTTTGCTTACTGTACTTTTTCCTATTTCATTCAAATATCATTGGTTGAATGAACGATAGAATTTCGTTAAATTCATTCACCTAACTTCTGAATGAAAAAGATAAGGAGCTGTTTTCTACGAAAGAAAATAATTTTAACAAAGATAATATTAGGATCTCCATTAAAACACTTAATACGCCGTTTTATGGCTTCTGATGTACAATGCTATTTTTTATACTTATTGCACGATTATTTTTAATGCTTCAGTCTGTAATATTCAGAGCAATAGCTGTATCATCCGGTTTGAGTAGCTTTGAATTACTAGAATGGGATCCACAATGAGCCAGACTTGCTTAAAAAAGCTGAAAGCTTGTCAGAACATGCTTCCGTCGCAATGTAATTACTGTGAAGCTAAAAAGTGGATTGTTGTTACATACGTGGATTGGTGTTGTTGTTAAATAGTAAAGTGCGATTATCTCGAATTCTGAAAATCGTGCCATCCACTATTTAGCATAATATTTTTGTCATACAACATTGTAATACAAAAAGCTAATTTCAGCATGAAAACTGGACAAATTAAGAAGATGTTTCTCAGCAACCAGACATTTTCGGTAGTTCGAACCCCTATTACTTATAGTATTATTATGACACATTAATATCTTTAACCTCTGTTTCCAGATAACTAAAAAAAGAAAACAAAATCCATTATATATATCAAAACGATCCATACACATATACACTTAACAAGTTTAACGCTGAGAAATTTCTACATTTTATGAAATTCAAAGCTCTGGCTATGGGATAAAAACGGTTCTCGTACTATACAAACAGTATTAATTGGCAATATAATTATACTAGCGCGGTTACAGTGAAAGCGGTTGTGAAACGTGTAACGTAGTGGGGATGGCTTAGCTACCACCCACCACTATGTTAACAGAAAAATAAACAAACAAACAGTCAAACTTGCTTAAGTTTGGCTGCTGTTAGGGAATCCTGTTGATTTGAGGTTAAAAATAAACATCTAAACAAAATTACACTGTATTAAAAATTAAAAAAAGGTCTCAATAAAGGTCTGTGCACTGTACACTATAAAAGTTTCTGCCGGCTATAAAAAAAAGGAAAATAGAAAATAGATGGGCCTGGGATACGTCGGTAGCTCAAAGATTGGTCGATGGCGCACGGAGCGCAGCACGTAGGAGAGCACGGAGTGGAGCACGGAGGTCCGCTGCTATAGGCCTCAGCGGCTGGAGTAGGGGACCCCTTGGCACCTTCCCTCAGCAGCCAGGAGCAGCAGTAGAAGAGGGCCGCTGGGCAGGTGGCCAGAGAAGTACACCGGCGGGGCAGCTACCGCCGGTTCAGGGTCCTCGGGTCCACCACCGAGGAACGGGTACCAGGCAGCAGGCACCAGGTAGTAGGCAGCAGGCAGCAGTTCCTCCGTAACTTCTTCTTATTATTTATTCCTTTGACTTCTTCCAGAAATAGAATTAGAATGCCCAGATCGGCTGGATCGTCATCCTTTTATACTAGCGCGACCTGTTCCGAAATTTGCAATTTAAAATTATGCGTTCTGATTGATGAATTTGAAATTGACGCCACCTAAAAGTCCTCTTTTCTCATAAAAAAGAAATAAATTTGACATCTTCAAATTAGTCATTACTGTCATTAAAGATGTCAAAAATGGTAAATTGCGGTGTATTTTAGTGATTTAAAAGGATTATTAAACAGAAAAACTGTGAAAAACACAGTAAAAACAGAAACAATAACAATCATAAGGGACACGAGATCAGAAATAGTAAAAATCAGATATTTACAAGGATCGAAAGATGTACGCCTTACAAGTAATTAATATGAATACTAGAACAGAAGATAATAAAGCAGAGATATTTACAAGGTTAGTAAGATGTACATATTACAAGGAAATATGTTACAAACGCTAATGTGACAATCAGCCCGTATGTCTTCCGTTGTTTGGGTCGTGTTGGCATTATTACCAATTTAGGGGACATCGCCATCTGTTCGCCGTTCATTCACTCCAAATGTAATTTTGTAAATCTAAGAAAGAAATTATATACGAGTATATTCATGTTATTCTATTACAAAGTTTTTGGGTACACTGAGCATAAAAACAGACAAACCAACGAACAAAAAATTAAACTAAAGAGTCCAGAGCTCATTTTAAGGATACAAGCCAACAGCTTACAAACCAAGCAGCTCTTAAGTGGCAGGTGTTGGGTACAGTAACATGACCAGGAGTTTTGCATTAATACCAACTTTAATGTCTGCAGCTGGCATGTATTTCTTACCATAATAATAATAATATCTTTATTGTACACAAAACGTTATCACAAAAAATATCATACCATCAGAAAATCCGTCTCTTTGTTCGGCTTCCTAAATTTTGTAAAAATATTGTTTCAGATATTAAATCAGTTGGATTTGGTGCTAAGGCTTTAACAGAGTCAGAAAGAAGTGAAACGAAGGAAAATTCTTAACAAAATTATTTCAAACGCCCACAAACAGCTGCCCTTTAAAATAATTTTAACGTAATTAAGGAATCCTTTATTTTATCCCTCTTCCATTGAAGATTGTAACTTGAGTTCTAAATTAGAAGTATTTTGGTTACTTGATTAATAAATTTACTTTAATTATTATTTTCAAATTGCGAGAAGTTGAATGCAATATTTTTTCGCTTTAGTCTCAAAGTTAGAGTTAGTTAGTTTTACTCTAAGTTTCAAAATGTTATAGTAGTACTAGAGAACATATTATAGGTAGGTACTAAAATATTGGGCATTATATTTGACGGCTCAAGTGGAAATTCATTTGCAATTGCCAATGTGAGAATATACTTATACCTTTTTATTAATAAACAAAAAGTAAGGGTAAAGTTAGGTTGATATGACAATCTGTATTACAATGAAAGACTGAAAATACCGGGTAGAGCCTTGGAGTTTGTACTTGAGTGAGTTTAGAGTTTATTTATAAGGCAGACACTCCTTCACTGCTTGTTAAATTCTATTTCAATGAACTTATACTAAAAAGTTTCTTTGTTTAATCATCTAGAAAATGTAAATCGTAACGAAGAGCTTTAGCGTCTTATCATCTTTGTTACCTTTTATGGGCTTTGTAGCTTTTGTTACTTTGTTATCAAACCTCAACGGTTTGGACTAATGCTGAATGGTGTTACAGAAGACAGTATGAATAATAAACAATATGGATGCATGTGTATGTTTGTTTGTAGGTATTTGTTATGGAGCAGATTTGCTATATTGCTTATTTGATAACTTTGTTTAATATAAAAGAAAAATAACTTGAATGTTGAAATGTTGAATTATCTCACCTCATTAAATCTTTTTTCTCAACAACAAACAAATTTTGATTGATGGGTCTAAAACTGAATCATAAATAGAAAATTATTAATATCCTGGCCTTAATTGAAAGATGACAGCAAAATACGTACCTACAGTAAATTACACCAAAAACGTTATTGTTTAAAATGTTACCAAGA
>NJDC01058098.1:397340-417105 GCA_002245475.1 Calephelis virginiensis
GTCTTGTCATCTTTTATGGGCTTTGTAGCTTTTGTTACTTTGTTATCAAACCTCAACGGTTTGGACTAGTGCTGTATGGTGTTACAGAAGACAGTATGAATAATAAACAATATGGATGCATGTGTATGTTTGTTTGTAGGTATGCGTTATGGAGCAGATTTGCTATATTGCTTATTTGATAACTTTGTTTAATATAAAAGAAAAATAACTTGAATGTTGAAATGTTGAATTATCTCACCGTATTAGTATATTCTTATCATTTTTTTAATTACCATTTGAATACTAACTGTATAAATGTATTGTAGAAAGTGTATTAAAAACCAAAACTTTTAAGATATATGCTATTGTTGACTTTTTTATGGTAATTATATATATATATTTTTATCATAGACGATTATTGTACAGCTTTAACTATTTACGAAGACCAAGCGACGAAAGCTCTAAAAAGGAATGTTGTAGGTTTGTCAACACATCCCGAAAACTCTGATCATGATAATCTAACATTTTTTTAAATACTCTGTGGTACTCGGCCCTTGATATGTATTTCAATTCAATCCGAACTTTTAAAGAGGGTGAAAAACACGTTCTAGGATTCCGTTACAAATATAGATAACTACGAAGTTAACAAAAGCTCCTTCAAATATTTACTAGGTACACTATATACCAAAGATAGTAATGGGGAGTCGCTAGGGCTGGAACAGTTTTAATCACTTAAAAAATAATGATAAACGTTTAAATCATTCTTTTTTAATTGGTTAAAAATTTTATTTTGCAATAAAAATTATAAACCTACAAAACATAATTGTTTGATAACATTGTTGTAAATCATACAACCCACATAACACCAATATGTAAGTAGTTATGCAATTGTAACAATTTTGATTGGCTGATTGTTATCGGTATACTTGGATGACGTAAAAAATCCAACTGACATTTAGGCTAGGGATATTAGGTCGCTGTGGGCAGAACGCTCTACCTCAACCATCGCATAAAAAATATTAGAGAAAAATATTAAAAATACATTATCATTTATTTTATAGTTTTTTTTTGTAACTTTAACTACGATGAATTTCAAATAACACATGGAAAAGTATTAAAAACTTATTGTTTAACAATCGAGTGAAGTTACAAGTTGGTTTTAGTCGTTAATATAGAAAGTTTATCGTTAACATTAAATCTTTTTTCTCAACAACAAACAAATTTTGATTGATGGGCCAAAAACTGAATTAAAAATAGAAAATTATTAATATCCTGGCCTTAATTGAAAGATGACAGCAAAATACGTACCTACAATAAATTACACCAAAAACGTTATTGTTTAAAATGTTACCAAGACTGTAAAGACGTGTAAAGTTACATCTTGAAGAATTTGAGAGCTTAAGAGGAAGATTGACTACATGACATCGGATAACTTTTTCACAGTGCAAGCCGCCGTCTCGTCTTGGCAATATTGGTCATGAAGAATTATCAAAACACATGACATGACACGACATGGTAATAAAATTGGTTTCGGTTTGTTGCAGTTTTATTTGATTATATTACTATTAAGATAGATAATGTTATTTAAACCCTACTAATTATTTGGTACAAAATAATTCTTGTTATTTTTTAAAAAAGTAATTTACTATTAGAGTGTAATAAGTTTGATAAGTTTTTTCTATTTCTTTCTCTTTCTGTGTTAGTATATGTGCATGTGTGCGTTTGTTTGTGGCATCAAAGCTACTGAATGAGTGAACCGATACGTTTTGCATTTTGATGCATTTTTTTGTTTAATAATTGACGTGAATGAAAATGATGCTTAGTAACATTGCAGATAAGTATTGTCGGGGGTTATTGAAAGTGTTCAATGTTATGCTAACAGTATCTAATAAAGGATTTTGGTTTTTGTATTTCGCTATGGAACCCCAAGAGCAAAGTTAACAACGTCGCCTAATTAATACGTCGGAGCAGTAAACTACCGACGCAAAATTGTGCATAGGCCGTGTGCACATGCTCGTGTAGTTTGTTATCGCTATGCAAATTAGCCCGAGTACACACGCTTTTTCACACGTGTTTTTGGGTGACTTTGATAGCGATGTGGGTTATCTGTATTTTACGCACATACAACGGTGGTACACTTTGTTTAATAGCAATGTTTCGTTGGAATAACTGTGTTTGAACAGTGCATTGTGCCCGCATGGCGTCGTATGACTACATTCATTAGTTATCTTTCATTATTTAGGGTGTTTTCACAATACCGATGTAATTTACATTACAACAAAATAATTACATTAAACCGGTAGCTTTAAATATTTGGATTATTATACACTAAGGATGTGTAAAATAATCTGAGTGATAGGGTTCTATGTAGCAATTTGTCCAAGTGAGTATACCGCCTTATAATTTCTTCTGCGATAGTTTTAGTGCTTGCCACTGTCGTGTTTTTTGTTGAAGAATAGGGTTGATTTTCTCACGCGACAAGATCCTTGTCATAAAATAGCGACGTATCAGTAAAACAAACCGTGTTTAATAGCAACTTCGAAATATATTATATCCTTACGCTTACGGAAATCGAAAGTAACCACTGCAGAAATACATACTTTATTATTTTAAATTACGATTTTAGATTTATGAGGAGTATTTTTTTTTATGTTATAGGAAGGCAAACAAGCAGACTGATTTCCTGATGGTAAGAAATTCACGCCGCCTAGAGACACCAGAGGTGGTAATGGTGCGTTGCCAACCCGAGGCCGGGATCTTAGCCCTCGAGCAAAAGTAAGTTTACCGGCTACCTTACCCTCCAAACCGGAGCACGTCATGACGTTATGGCGGCAGGAATAGGTAAGGCAGTCATACCAATCCGGGCAAGTCGCTGTCAAACTCTACCACCTAGTAGATCCGCTACATATCTTCGGGATGACTCCAAACAGAAAAATCAAAACGCTAATTCGAACTGAGCAAATCTAAATAATACTAAGGACTTACTTACGTAATAAGTAACATGTAACCACAAATTGGACCAAGTCCTCTGTTTTTCATAGAAGATCTGTTCTCCTACCTGGCAGCTCGTAGGAGGCGAGCTAAGGCTAAACGGGTCATTACCAACAAGGCCACTTGTGGTGGAATGCTATTCAGCAACTTGCCTGGACAGGGATCCATCGCCTTGCCTATACCAGTCGCCATAATGATAATGTTATGTTCCGTTCCAGAGGGTAGGGTAGCCGGTAGACTGGCTAAATTGGTCCAGCAGCCAGCCACAGTGTAGCGATGCACTTACAACATCTACATCATTTCTTACCATCAGAAAAGTCGCTTGCTTATTCACTCTCTTTTGCTATAAAAATATTAGAAAATGCCCCGTAAAACCAAACGGACATAATTAGTAAGTAAACGCAGCATGCCGTGATAAGTTAACATATTCAGTGGTATTTTAATTTAAAAGTACCATATATTGGGAATAAGTACTCGCAATGTTTCTGCATAATGTGTTATGTAAATACTGTAAAAGGATAACCAGTGATTTAAAAGTGTATAGAAAATCAAGTATACACATAAAACATTATTATTTGTGGTTAATTATATTATAAGCATCTAATTTACACCAGCGCATATTCAACACGCAAATAAAACCATTTCATTTAGTGGAATTACCGCCCGGGCTGCAGTAATAACGTACTAAGTATCCATAAAAGAAGGTATAATTGTTTTTGTTCTATTTAAGGAAGGAGATATTTCTCTGAAATCGAGCTATTTACACAACAACGCCTTTAATTCTATAAGATAAAGATAAGATATCGCGGTGTAGAGGTTAGTTGTAAGATGAAATAAAATTTCATATCTTTCCTACAACTTGGACACGGTATTATATGTACGAAACATATTCCTCTAATTATAATATTATACAGTTTTTCTGCTGTCAAAGATAAGTTTGTCGAGTCTGTGTCACGTGTCTTTGGCATCTTGCGTTTTGAGCAGATGGACCGGACCGAAAGCTGATGTGATAGAGATAGATTACGTAAGTTCGGATTATAATAAAACTGTTTGTTATTATTGGTTTCTGCTCTTTTTTTAATTAAACCTACTTCTACGATAATGTCTCTGTGGTTTAGCGGTTCAGTTGTTGGACTTGACTGCATGAGGTCCCGGCTTCGAATCCCGGGTCGAGCAACAAAAAGAGAATTGGGTTTTTCCAATTTTCTAGTAAAAAAAATGTTGCTCGGGATTGCATATGTGCCCGGTTGGCTATAGGCTTGCCACCTATCACATTGTGGGACTTAGTGTCTTCAGATAGTTGTGGTTACACTGGTTGTGCCTCTGCCTACCTCTTCGGGGATATGGGCGTTATCTTCACGCACTTTACTTTGCTTTACGATAATGTTAAACTAACAAATGACGACTTAGATTTTATGTTCGAGCGATATTCTGTACAGGTAACAAGGTCTGAATAATTAATCCAAATTGTTTAACTGAAATATTAAAAAAACATGAAACAGGCTACTTTGTGATTTTTTAATATGTATAATAAAGTCATAAACTCGAATACGAACAATTGCCATTGAACTATTATAAAGTCTTACATATATCTAAAACACGATGAGCGAATATCTTGTCTTAATATAAATATAGTAATAGAATTTCTTATTTTATCATCTCTGTAATATCGATAGGTAAGATAAAAATATCTCTACATGATAAATACGACTATGTCTACCGACTCACCGTAAGTATTTAATATTTTATGAAAGCTCGTTAGATTATTTATAAGAGACGAACGGTCATATTTCAGTGTTTGAATATTCAAGGTACCTTCGGAACTGTACTTTTTATTTCTAATTCTATTGGATGATGAATAACAACACAATTTTCTTCGAAAAGGCAACGATTGGTTCCACCGACGATAGAGTTATTTGAAACTAATAAAACGGATCACAATAAAACTCCTTACGAATGCAAATTAATCAATTTATTTTACCAATAGTACGACAAACAGAGATTCGTCTTATTTTGTTGCTCGTAAGAAAATCAGCGTTAAATTGAGCTCCCGAGCCTTTTATACATTTTACCCCACTCTTGGCTACCCATTATGGTCACGTGACTACATTGGCCGGCGGACGTGACGTCACCATTCAGTCGAAAGGCATTGTAGACAGTCTATGGCACAGACAATATAACCGACTGGCTTGGCTTGGCTTGGCTGGGCTCGGCGCAGCATTGGCGATGACGTCGTCAATGGGAGCGTTACACTAATTACAGAGTACAGTCTTATTTGGTAATTTGGGGTTATTATATAACTACTCACTTGTCTATTCTCATAAATATATACGGCTTTTGATTTAGTGATTTAAAATAACTCATATATTTGAAAACATGACAGGAATTGATTTAATTTAACAAAAGTTACTCATAAGTTAATGATTACTTACATCGTTTGTGAAAATTAGAAACCCCCCTCCCCCGTTCTAGTCCGACCTTCTTTGCAGAATAGACCATCTGCCTTTCTGCTGGGCAGCTCATAAAAGGCGAGCATAGGCTTACCGTCACTAGCACCGTGACTTCCTACTAGGTGGTAAAGTTTCGCAGCGCCTGGTCCGGATTGGTACCACCGCCTTACTTTTTCCTGCCGTCATAACGTCAATGCTTGCCGTTGACGTGTTCCGGTTCGGAGGGTAATGTAGCCGGTAAACTTACTTTTGCTCTAGGCCTAAGATCCCGGCCTCGGGTAGGCATCGCACCATTACCACCTTTGGTGTCTCTAGGCGGCGTGAATTTCTTACCATCAGGAAATTCGTCTGCTTGTATATCTTCCATTATCATGTATATATATATATATATATATATATATATACATGATAATGGATATGGATGAATATACTTATATAATAACAACAACTTTAGCGTAGCAAAATTGCAAAAAATCGACTCGATTTTCTATCATTCATCACAATTGATGATTATGACATCGACATACATGAATATTTATACATTATTAAGTATACAAACTTAGATCATAATAAAATTTGCAAAAACCGTTGCCTACTATATTATTCTATAAGAGGGTGATGGGGTCACATCCCATCTAATCATCTTTTGTTACGAATTGGAGATGATACTCGGAAAGTTTATTCACTCATTTTATGGATATCGTTCTATTTTTAATCCCAAAATTAAGGCAGATATCTGCTAGATAGCAATATGCACTTAGCAGTACCATATACTCAAGTTACAATGAATACTTATTAAGGTCTTATCGTTTGACCGCCTTGATGGTTGGTGACAAGGCTAACTTTACTGACTAAATAACTTTTAAATAATTAATGAAAATGTGATCGTCCCGTCAAATACGAGAGATATAACTGGATACAACTACGTTAGCAATAACTCCCATTTACTAAATGCAAAATAACGTGGAAACGAAATACGGAAGCGAGTTTACAGCCGATAAAATCGGCCATGTTCACCGGCCGCGCAACGACGGTCCGTTCAATAAATCTGGCCGGTTGTAAAGTAACACTTAGTGCATTGATTTTTATGCAATTGCGCATTTCACAGTTTATGCTATTAACCTGACTACGACAATTCTTGAAAATTGTATGATCCTCTTTAAAACAAAAAAAATGCTTCATCTGGTAAAAGCCTAACTCTAAGCCAAGTCACATAAAAAATAAAAGCATAGGTATAATGAAACTGACAAATCTTTTAGCCTTTTACATAAGATTACATGAATAATTTAGAAAACAAACAGCGGGCAGATTTCTTGATGGTAAGAAATACATGTACCTATACACCAGAGGTTGCGAGACTAGCCTGCGGCTGACCACGACAATCATGAGCAATGATGCAGTGGTAGTAGTAGTCTACTTAGTAAGATGTCCATCATTTTAATTGTATTTTTACAAGTCACATGATACATCGATAATTTCGTTAAGCATGATAGATTGTTTCTCGAGAATGGCCCAGACGTCCTTATCGCAAGGATACATGATTGATGGAGACCGAAATTATGCCTAGATTAGATAACTTGTTCCAAATTTATCTCGCCAAGTTTCTACATATATTTTGCAACCTTACACAGTTGAGTACAGAGACATCACGTCTTCGTACCTAAATATGTAACGAATAGTAGGGTTATGTTTTCTCAGACCTTTGCTTATACATATATGTGTGCTATTCAGAACAAACACGTTCACTCAATAAATACTGTGAGTTGAATTTTTTCATCTTGAGAGACAATAATAACCAGATGTCATATTACTCTAGATAAACTGGCAAAGTGCGGTTAGCATAGTTGCGAATCTAGATTAGGGATTCCAAAACAAAAGACGACAATGGCACGGATTGACACTCTGAAGTAAAGAATAAGTGTAAAGATAATTTAGTCTGGATGAGGAGCATTGGAACAAAATACTCGTAGTATGTGGATTTTATGTTAATCGTAATATTTAAGCAATGTCAACTACGAAACGTATTTTTACACTTAACATTCGTTAACGACATGGTTGACAAAAACCTATTTTTGAAATAAACATAAAATATTTTATGATGATATCCTTCTCACTTAACTCTGTCATTGTAGTCTGGACCTTTAATATTGGATAACAATATTTTAATTTAATATTTTCCCCGTGTTGGTCCGGGCTCCTTTGCAGAATAGACCATCTGCCTTCCTGCCAGACAGCTCGTAAAAGGCGAGCATAGGCTTATCGTCTCTAACACCGTGACATCTGACTAGGTGGTAGAGTTTCGCACGACTCACGCGGATTGGTACCACCGCCTTATCTAGTCCTGACGCCATAAAGTAAAAACAAATGCCTGCCACCGTCGGGAATCGCACTCGAGTCTTGCCGTTGGTCAGAGGAGCTAGGCGTGTACGCTAGCTTTTCAGCCAACGAGGTGGTCATTTAGTTATCGTTTGGGTAATATTTCATTTTTTTTCGGTTTACATGTGTTTAGTTTCTTTATAATAAGTTGACATGAGTTATGAGTTTAGCAATTCATTGTTAAAAAAGTAGTGTTAAGTGCGAAAATCAAGAGTAAAAAGGTAAACATGCGTAATGACGTAGGTTCTTTTTACTTTTGATAACAGGTTTGATAATACGGGAACAGGATAACGCTATGACGTGTTCCAGTTTGGAGGGTAAGGTAGCCAGTAAACTTACTTTTGCTCGAGGCCTAACATCCCGGCCTCAGGTTGACTACTCACCATTACCACAGAGGTGGTTGACTACTCACCATTACCACCTCAACCTGAGGCGGTCTCTAGGCGGCGGGAATTTCTTACCATCAGGAAATCCGTCTGCTTGTTTGCCTTCCAATATCATAAAAAAATATATTTTAATATCTATGAAATGCTGCATGGTATTAGTCTATTTTTGGGTAAGCCAAAAATTTTGTTTTTTTACAAAGTGACAGGGACTAAACTATCATTGGAAATGTAGTTATTTCATTGGCTTTTCTAATCCTTAGTTAAAAATATATTTATTTCCTAAAAAGTAGTATTTAGTCTTAGTTCGTACCTTAACTAACAGACGTATCCTTGCGCCGTCCGCGTCAGTGAGATGTATGCACAGCAGTCATATGTAACTCCAATCTGCTCTGATCTGAATATGCGAATACCTGATGCGTGTGCAACGAGTCATGACCCAATTGCAAAAAACAGATTAAAGACGGTTTGCTGTTTATTCACTCATACAGTACTGCAATACAATTTCAAAGCTTACTGAGTCTCGTCTGAGTCGTATGACTCATGTAAGTCAGATCATATTATAAAGGAGCTGGCTCCTATCTAAAAATGTTTTAAGACAGTTCGCAAATCCAATCTCTATGGAAACACAGTATGAGTAGCGGCTCACATAGGTTTGTTGAGTTTCCCATGATTAGTGCACATTTCCTTTCCAACGAATAACATTTCTGTCGTACGTCTGAACGTTCAAGGACGTCTGCGTCTTACTTCTGTAAATGTAGACTGATCTATGTTTATTCTTCATACAGATATTTGATAAGTTACGGCTGTCTGTAGCATCTAATAATTTGTATCCATTTTTATGCTAATAGGATTTGTATGAAATAGTTAACATTTTGTAATTAATTATCTCTCGCCATTAAATATTACGTAGACTATCAACATTATATTTCTCACCGTTAATGAGCTCATGTCAGTTTAACGCTGAGTTTGACGCACATTCAACGCGTATAGCATATTCGCATTAGTTATCTTCAGTTGTATGTAACGATCTATGGCACATTCCTCACAGGGCGTCAATTTTACAAATCTGCTCAGCTTGCCATAGTTTAATATAAAGCCTCGTGTCACGTTTTGCGGCAAACTGTAGATGTATTCGGTTTGCATGGTTTGAAACAAATTATATCTTGACGGTCACAGCTATCAACACCAGCAACATAACACCAATTCTTTTGGCGAACACCTTTGTTCGAGTCACTCGAACATAATCATAATTTAGTCAGCGTTGCGTTTTATACACGCCACGCTATAGGTTAAATGAGTGCACTTTCGGCCAGCATACACGCTGGTTTTACTCACAGCAGTAATCACAAAGCAATCATATCTACTATCCTATGATTATACAATCATTATCATGATACCGGATTAAAATATATTTCTTCTCATGCTGCTACAGTTTCAATGTAGGTACCGTCCCCTACAACGTTTGTGAAATAACAGGAAACGCTCGGCTTAGTGGCAGCCTTATATTACTTATTGTGTTAGTTCAAGCAACGCTGTTTAGTTTTGATGATTTTACCACGTTATATGAATTCAAAATGCAAATATATCTAATTATATTTAAGTTACACCATTATTCTACTTGTAACATGTATATAAGACTTAATACAAATATTATTCTGAAACTTGTGAAAATTACCTTCTCTAAGTATTTGCTTTAATTATCTCAAGAGTCGGTTAATTTGTATATTTGTATTATATTACTTCTCATTCAATGTTTTCAGGCATGTTGAAGTAAATTTGTTATGGTTGTTTCATTTTAAGTATATTGAATGAGCGCAGATTATACAAGTACATAGGGAGGTAGATATTTACTTATAGTAAAATCGTGACCGTAATTGACGTGTTTCTGCATATTACAGACCTTATTTGAGAAAAATTTGATTAGAGATGTTGTAAAAATTTATCCATATTTAAATAACACTTGTTATATCTAATACACTTGTAAATTTTACACACATCACTTAAAGTCTCAATACAACAAAACTACAAGTGTTATTGAATAAATATGTAAACAACAGAATCATACCAAGTACCCCCAATAAAACTGTAAGCTTTCGCCTTATTGCTAGTTTGTCTAGTTAAATATCACGACAAATCAACTGGACTAATTTGAAATTGGTTTTCTAATTAAAATTCTATTCTGTATTTTGTTTGCAAAAAATAAAATGTTTGTGAAATTTAAAATTTCAAAGCAATGGTTAGTAGAATCCTTATTTACGAAAACCATCTTTAAGGAAATTCCCTAAAAAATTGCCAGGCATCTCCTTTTTAATGTCAATAATTGTTTTTTGTCAAGTTCAATTTTCAATTTGTAACAAGATGTTACTTGAAAAACGAAACAATTCAATATGTCACATAATGTGATGAAAATGACGAGCTTATATTTTTATAACACTTGGAAAAACACACGTATTTACTAAGCCGTGGAATATCTTGCAACTTTTCCGGGAGTTACGTTATCGCTTCTTGTGACCCAGAAACCTGAATAGCTTTAAGCTGTCACAAGGTTCTGCTCCATCAAACCCGAAGGATATAAGGGCGCAAATATTGGAATGTATACATATTTTATGGTAAGATTAATGACTTAAGGGTTCTCCTCGAATTTGTGTAATGTGCTACCAAATTAAACTTTTAGGTCGACGTACAGTCGGCTGAAAAAAAGAACCTGAAAAATACTGAACCGATTTAATTGAAATAGAATGTAAAGACCTGATATTGTTTGTGGACTTTCATGGGAAACTAGATTACCTTGATAAACGTAGCCTAACTAACTGAAGCCTAGAGCAAAAGCTAGTATTTTAAAAGCTAATTAAAAACATGTAAAAGCTAATTAAAAACATAATATTTTAAACGATAAAGTAGATGATTTTATGGCAGCAAAAACGGGTTTTGGCTAATTTTAGGCTTGTTTAAAATGTTTAATATCTTGTGTAAGTTAAGAAGCTCTGTTGCTCCCCAAACGGAACACAATAACAGCATGTGCCAAGTAATGACAGCATGGTGACAGATACATCCGGTCGGATGCTAAATTCTTTATGGTAAGCAATTATGGTTTGATCAGTAAAATCAAATCATAAAACTGTCCCTGGATAAATAAATAAATAACCCTTAACATATTTTTATTTTAGCACTTGCCCTGTGCTTGGGATAAATTTTCTATAAATTTTAAAGAAAGAACGTTAACGGGTTAGAAAGGAATTAAAAATTTCGCCACGGGACTTGAATCCTCAGTAGCTCAATTGGTTAGAGCATTCGTCGGCTTGAGACGAAAGGTTACAGGTTCAAATCCTGTCTGGGGCGAAATTTTTTCTTTCTTTAAAATTTATAGAAAACCCTTAACATGTTAAACATTTTTTTTAATTTTTCCCTAAAGTAAGCAAATTATATTATGCTTGTGTCATGGATGTTAGTCAATTCTTCTAATAATACATAGAAATACTTAAATAGATACCAGAATAAATTCAATAACCAATGTTGATAGAAACAGATTATCAACAACAATTTAGTAATATGAATAGTTTTTACTAACATTTTTTTTTGTAATAACTGTTTAATACAGTACAAGTTATACCCCTATCCCAATAAATTAATAGATAACATTACCTATTAATAGAACAAACCTATGTACTAACAGAATATAGAACTATGTAATAATAGAATATCTATTAATAGAAGTTTTTCTCCGAATTCTCCGCCGAAATAATATTGTATTGTACAATACTACCTTAAGTGTTGCTACATTCCATTGGTGGCAGTTGGTGGGATTCTGTACGATAACTGTACTTTTTGGTACTTGTACTTTTATACACTAAGAAAGTAGTTGAATTATCTATCTTTGCAAAAAGCCTGAACGACATGGACTAAGATAATCTACTTACAAATGGAAGTTACACAATAGGCGATTATAAAACGTGATATCGATTTTCATGACCATCTGATTAATTTTTGGCTATTAGCGTCGAAGCCATAGGTGCTAAGTGGACGGTGTTGACATGTCGTGAACGTGGCTTAGTTAACATATTTGTAGACCTTATTGTAAATGTGGTCTAACAGTATCGGTGTCACATATACGCATTATTCCTATTATTTAATTAGCGCAGTCAGTCTAGAAGACACTTGTAATAATTTCGCTTGTACCTGCTGCCTCAAAATTTAGTGCTCGCTTTTGTCATGTTCTAAATGAAAAGGTAACATTTTCTTTCAACTTCAACAAAATCAGTTATTTGGCAATGTACTATTAATGTCTGTGATATTACAAATTGGGCCAAAACCTTGACCTAATGTATACTGCGGCCATAAGTAATACCAGCTTTTGAGTATAAGTTCTCTTTTCAGCCAATAAAGACAAAAAGATGGCGTGTTAAAGCGAGTCGAGAAAAATTGGTTTTATCTTCAGAATGAAGCGAGAAATTTAGTTTATTTTTCATTAAAAAGCTACAAAAGTAACACATGGTGCTGAATAACGTGGTTCAGTACACTAAGTTTAGGGCTGCCAACTTCACGTTTTACAGTTGGATACCTAATATAATTTATGTAATTTATTCTACGTTGTAACTAGCTCTTAGGTTTAATTTAAGACCTTACTCTAAAGATTTTGATAAAATTAGTTAAGATTTAAGAAGGACCGATGTCATTCTTCAGTTGGTGAAAACTCGAACAAAACCGTTATATCGTAGCCATATAGAAATTTACTTCGGAGTGGACTAGCAGATGAAGATCTAAAAAAATATGAAATTGTTCTCTGCTAAGCTATCTATTCTAACATTTTTAAGAATATGTTTTTTAAATATATATACGATTAACTACGATGTTTTTAGATGAACCAGTATAAACACAAAGTCAATGCAGTTGTGTACAATAAAAAACACAAGTATTTTTTTTACATATTTACACAACAGTAAATAAATTAATTAAGTGTCATGAGTCTCATGAATATACATAATGGCGGAGTTCTTTATCTGCGGGATGAGATTGGAATTAAGATTCTATTTTTCAGCATACTTATATACATGTATTTAAAAAAAATATTACAAAAATGTGTTTTCATCACCGTACTATTATTATATACTATTAGGTGTGATATGTTCCACCACTACCATGAATTTGAGTTTATTTATTTAGAAAAGTCTACATTGTATCTTTTTTTAATATTATAAGTGAGACAATTACAAATTCGTGATATTGTCATTTCATATTTTTAATACAACATTAAAATATTCTCCATATAATATCATAGACTGTGGGATATCTACAATTTCCTAATAAAAACGATAAAACGGCAACCCTAGGTGTTATCCAGTCGGTAATGTGGGGCGCTGACGTCAAAGTTTTCGCATTAGGAAGCTAGTGGGTCTCGGTCGATGGGTGGCAGGTGGGGGTGTGGTTTGGGGGGAATTAATACCTCTTCCTTGTGACGTAAAGACGAGAATTCCATGCAAGTGTGACGTAATTGCAAAGCTGAAATTAACCTTATGCGGTCATACGTTTTATGTCATATTAAAAAAGCTGTTACTTTTTTATTTTTTTAAATACATTTTTAATAAGTAATCAACGATCTATTCTCATAAAGAAGACGAAAAAGATACCCTAAACTGAAGCAGGTATAAGCTAGTTTGTACTTTACCCGAGCGGCTAGACCTGCATATTAAAGCTACCTACCTTAAAAAACCGACGAGTTGTTGGCATAAACGGTAGTCTATCAGTTATTCCTTGTATAATTATGCTAAAGATAATTAACATCAGTTCAGGTTTGACGTTAATTTTTCTTAAACAAATTTTGTTCGTCGCATAGATTGAAATTGCTTTCGGAGAAACACCTTCGAAAGTAAAAGGCGCAAAATCCCCATCCTATATCAACATAGAGTAATAGACCCTCAATTTGCCTAAAAGCGAATATTCGTTGGAATGTAAAAGGCTTTCCCAGGGTATAAGCTCCTTTGTTGGAATGACCTTAAATATTTACAAAGATTTTATTTATAGTACCTGAATGACCGGGCTTTGGTCGGAATTTTTGTAAAACGACGTTTTATAAAAATGAAACTTAGCTAGATCGCATACAAAATGTTAAGAAAATCGTTGGGGCCGTTTTCGAGATGAATAAAACGTATACGAACAAGAATTACTTTAAAAGTTAAAATTAATAGTGCATGTTTATAATTTTATAGCAAAAAAGAAAAAAATAACAGAAGGATTTACTAACAATAAGAAATCTACTTCGGCCATAGACACTATCGATAATAACCTTGGTAGCGAAGCAAACTTACTTGTGTAAGTTCGTATTAGTCTAATTCTTGTAACAGTAGCACGACAATACCAAGCACAGAAGTAATACGAGAAACAAAGAGAACTCCCGCTAATTCTTCAGAACTCTCTCTTTATAAAGTAGGTTCATAAAAGCGACATTTCCCCAAAACTAGGGTAAACAAAGTCTATATGTATTCTATAATGATTAATGTTTCCCATTTATTTCGTATAGATCTCGGAGGAACCGCAAAAAAAGCTTGCTTGATGTGAGTTTGGTGGAGGACACCAGTAATATTTTTCCCCATTCCCGCTTTATGTCTTAAGATGGTTTTGATGGATGACATGGATGGAAATGAATGTAGAAGATCACGGCTTATATGATAACAACACCACATTGAGTGATACAAATTGGTTACTAGACGTGTTCCATTTCTCTTTTATAAAATATTGTTTCATAGTCATATCCGTTTATTGGGTCAAATATTGTCGAAATACAGTTCATTTTATGCTGAGTATTAGTATCAAATATTTGACCTTCACGGGCATGCAATTTTTATTGTTTGTATTAAATTTAATTGTAATATTATAAAATATGTCAATCTAATTAATTTAACATAGAATTTTATTCCATTAATTCAAAAAATAATGTCAACTGTCAAAATTGTCGGCGGCTCTGTGTGCTTAATTTATTTGGCTTTCTTCGGGAAACCCAATAATATATTGGGTAAAAAAGTAGCCTATGATCTTCTCCAAGGTCTAATTTGTTTCTAAACTTCATTACAATCCACAAAACCGATGATGTGATCGCGGTACATACAACAGACAATGTAATATTTACTGTTATGCGTGCGCTGTAAACCTAAGTAAAGTCTGCATAAATAAGATTACCAGCAACTTTACTCCCTTTAAATTAGAAACAAGACAATGGCTATTATTGACGATAAGCTACATTATATCAAACTGAGGCTAGGATGCCCTTTTGAATGAGAAATTATAATGCGAGTTTTTGTGTTTACTAGCGATATTCTCCTTCCTCATTTGATACCAATGTCTACATGTTGAATAAAGCACAACAGAGTAATAAATAATTACATTTGCCCGCAAACCATGCGAATGTCCTAAATGTGCTGGTAATCTTAATATGACAAGGACAGTTGCCAGTGTTGCAACTCTGTGTTCCGTGTAATGCAAATAGAATGAAGGAAAAACATTGTTTACTTCACCCACACCACAAAAACCCCAACACATTACACATAAACACTTTGTAACACTTTCGTTACGCTTATTATAATTTACGATCACATTTTCATTGTATGTTTAGTTTAGAATCGTGAGTTTTTGATTAGGGATGCGATAAACGAGGAAGGTATAGAAATACATTTTTGCAATTTTACACGACTTTTAATAACGATTTATTCTTCGTATGATTGTATTCTACTATTATATTGTATTGGCGTTGGTAAACGGTGTTAGTTAAGGTAAATAGGATAAGTCCTGGCTGCTAGGGTGTTTGTTTCGCCGTTTCTTCTCCTGTCTGGCTAGGTTTAGAAACGGTGGTAGTGTATGGTAGATAGGGTAAAACTTGGTCGTAATCATTTTTGCTTGAAAAATATGATTCTATTTGTAATTAATTCAGGCGTTAAATTATCGAAAAAACAAAACACAACGATTAGTGTCGTTCAGATATAAAGAATGAAGCATGACTGGCAGACAGTCAAAGTTATGTCGCTTCAGTAGAGCGACGCGGCACGCAACGCACCGTCACGTCGCAAGGTCAGGAAAGTTACTTAGATTAGTTTTATATATGGAACCTACCTTTGGAAACAAAATTTTATTAAATTTGACACATTTTAAAATCGAGTCTCGGTCAAAAACTTGTTTTATTGGAAAGCAAAAAGTGGAAGGATTTCGTAAAGGAAATAGTTTTAACTCTTGGAGTGTGGTTAACCCAAGGCTGGTATGTGAAGGGCACTGCATTAGTAAGTCTACTGGCTATCTTTCCCTTCAAATCGGAACATCATAGTGGTAAGAGCTGACATGGCGGCAGCCATGGTAGAAAAGAAATTGACTTCTTCTATATTCTCAATGGAGCCTGTGAATTTATGAGATTTTATTTATTTTGTTGTATTCACTATTTAAGGAATAGATCTTTAGATCAGAATCTAAGTTAAATCATCAAATTAGTTCAAGTGTTAGCTGTGTTATGTTAAACACAAAGAAAAATTCCAACTCAGCGAAGCGTATTGCGTAGGTGAGTATTCAAAACCTATAAAAGTATAAGCCGCGTGTTAGATAACAAGGCTTTGACGTCTGAGTTACGTTAAACGTTTCTGTGACGTTTCATTGTTTTATAACGTTTAAAGTATTTATAAAGTTGTAATATAATATAATACTATGCTAATTTAAAATAGATAAGCCTGTATTTCGTTGGGATCTTTTTGGTTGCAGTAATTCCGTTGCGGTGGTAGTGTCGAGTACAAGTACCGCGTTCTTGTGAATAAAAGTAATATGAATCTAAATCAGAAAATATTTGACATAATGACTGGTAATCTACCTTCGCGTGGACGTTGTTTGGAGTTTGACGAGTCGTTTTAGTACCTGAAAATAAATAAAAATATGTTAATAAAAAATACTTGGTAGTATATTTGTATGATAATAAATCGCCATTCTTTTAACAACTTTAAATTTTAACGCACTTCTCGCCACGGTCATGTTCCAGTATGGAGGGTAGTTCAACAGGTAGACTTCTGACCCGAGATCAACGTAACGCAACTTACACTTCAAAAATTTTGGTGTTTGTAGGTGATGGGTTTTAACATACCATTAGGGGATACCTACATGAGCTCTTTATTTAAGGAGATCTTATAGAAAATAGAATAGATGCCTTCGATGTTGATATACTTCCACTTTAGGTGAAAACAGAAATTCACCTTTTATAAACTGACTAAAGTCTGGCAATGAAGTGCAATCATCGGATATCGCTCAATTATTACTTTATTAGTAACTGCTAATGAAACACGCTGCGGCTGTATAATGTTAGCGATCACTTTAAATCAGCCTTTCCCAAAGTGGGCGATAACGCCCCCTTGTGGGCGCTGGAAGCCTAGAGGGGGGCGGTATAAATCTTGAAAAAAATGTTTTTTTTTTAAACTAGGCGCAACAAATATGTTATTGAGGTTATTGACAAGAAAAAAACGAGGGGGGGGGTGCTACAAAACAACTGATTTTCAAAGTGGGCGTTACATGAAATAAGTTTGGGAACCTCTGTTTTAAATAGAGCATGTGGTCTAATCTCTAATACCAAATTGTAATCGTATGCTTGTCTAGATATAAAATCTCTTTAAAGTATAGAAAAGGATTGCAAGTTTCATAGATACGACTTACAACCCACACATGCAACGTGGTCAGTTGATACAAAAAATGTGATGTACTACAAACTACACCCATTTATTTCAACGGACGTTCCTTTCAAGTAAATTACATTAATATTTTTCTTTCCTTTTTTAATTAATATTGCAGGAGCAGACGGAGATGTCATGACCATTGAAGTCAACCGTCACGGTTACCGTAGATAATACCACCGATTTTGATTTTATTCCCGAAATGAGTAAGCAATAGCAATGAACATCTACACGTGTCTATTTCTAGGTCCCGAAATGAAGATAGTTACTTATGCTTGTATTTATTAAAGTATTTATACGCTTTATAAAATAATTATAAATTAAAAAAAATTTGACCTATAGATATAGGAAATTAAACTTAAGCACAAAATCACAAAAACGCGATCGACGATTTTTGTCAAAAATGGGCTCTTCTTTTTCTTTCTTTAGGTTTTGGCCCACACGTTAGTATTTTGCCACTAGTCAAGTAGAAATTAGTCAAGTAGAAGTTTTATATCAATTTTAATCGATTACAATTAATCAGTAAGTCATGTCAGACTCTTGGGTAAAGCGGTGGTCTCAATACTCAAGCTCATGTAATGAGATTTGGCGACAACGAGGAAATACACGATACGCTAATTTCTTCATGATAATTTCATTTGTGCACTTTCACATAACAAAACTGTACAAAATGCCACCCAAATTGACTAATTTCACTCAATATCAACACGAAATTCAATAATTATGAAAAAACTTCGACCACCTTTTCTCTCGATGGCACCAAAATTAAAAAAAAAAGAAATGGCCTCACTAAGCAGGAATTAACCGCTGAATGTCAATTTAATTCACTCTTGGTGACAACCATGTCAATTTAATTGTCAAAAAATTTTGGTTATTGCAAATATTTTATTATTAAAATATTTGACGTAGTACGAGTAAGTAGGTTATCAGGTAACGGGGATAAGAATTTTGTCAATTGTGAAAGAGTACATAAAGTAGCTTATGAACGGGATCACACCGGTATTTGAACTCGTTTACATTGAATTTAGTTTTACTAAACTTGATTTTCAATATGATCGGTGAAATCAGACCTAAGTGAGATACGTCGAGGTAAAAGTTGCCATTATAGTCTGTGTTACAGAGCAAAAAAAACTGTAAAACATCACAAACCTTTGAAAAAATAATAAAATGAAGCGGTGCAAGCGGGATACAATGTGCTTGTCTTGTCTCATAGTACATGCTATCCATTTTGTGGTACTAATATATACATACATATAATACAAAATTGTACTCACTACTCGTGTAATGTATATAACATCGACCAAATTCAACTTCATTCTTGAAATTAGATTATGAAATTGTATAAAGGGACGCTTCTATGTTTCCGTTGTTCACTGTAATCGTGATAAATTATTATGTGATATGACAAATCAATGACGTATCGTGAGGTCATTAAACCAGGTCAATAAATTATTGATGTTTAAAGTTTGTTGAAACTATTGGGAGTTTTGTAGAAAGTATATCCACCCAATCATAATCAAAGAAGAATTGACACAGCAAAGATATCACGAGGAACATCTAAACGCTGACTATAATATTATATATACTGTAAGTTGCGGATCCACTACAAAGTACATAAACCTGTGCTTGCAATCGGTTCATTCGTTTAGGAATTATGATGCCACAGACAGACCCATATACTCACACACAATAGACTCGTCCAACTTGTTTTTATATCGGGGGCTAAAAATAAAATAAAGTTTTTTCGAATCTTGGCTAAGGAAGGAAAATGTCAAAGTCATGAATTATGGCATCCTAAAAACACATAATAATTCCCATATTTTTGTCCAAGCGCCAGAATCCAACTTTCCTTTCGTGTAGTCGTTAGATCTACATGCTAGGCGCTGCTTATATGGCTGCG
>NJDC01058099.1:0-17653 GCA_002245475.1 Calephelis virginiensis
TTTAAGTACCTTTTAGTGCTGTATTAGCAGATTAGCGGATTATTTAGTTACAAATAAATTCAACGAATCCGGTAATTTATTGTTAACTACTAAGAGTAGTGTTAACCAATTACATTCATGCGAACCACTGTTTAAGCCGCTTAAAATTTTGTACAACTTGGCTGTATGTGTATTTGTAAAAAAAACATTATTAATTGTTTAAAACAAATGCTGAAATGTTGGGAATTTCATGTATTTGTCTACAATAAATCGGTGACACCATAATATGTTTTCTCTAACAACTGGTATACCTTCCATCGAAATTTTTCTATGGAAGTGATTTGAGATTATCAGGAATTTGGGTGTATATACGAACGGATATGCAGTAAACATTATTTTTATAAATATAGTGAGAAATTGCATGTGCCGAACCAAAAACTTAAAAAAAAAAGTATCTTCACGCCCATATCCCCGAAATGGTAGGCAGAGGCACAACCAGGGCACCCACGACTAGCCGAAGATACTAAGTCCCACAATGTGATAGGTGGCAAGCCTATCGCCAACCGAGCACATATCCTATCCCGAGCAACATTTTTTTTTATTCGAAAATTTGGAAAAACCCTATTTTCTTTTTGTTGCCCTACCCGGGATTCGAGCCCGGGACCTCATGCAGTAAGTTCAGTTGTTAGAACTTAATATTTATAAAAATAATGTTTACTGCATATCCGTTCGTATATACAGCCAAATTCCTGATAATCTCAAATCACTTCCATTAGAAAAATTTCGATGGAAGGTATTTGACCAGTTGTTAGAGAAAACATATTATAGTGTCACCGATTTATTGTAGACAAAAATTTGCAGTAAAATAATTATTGTAATAATTACTAACCAAATATAATAAAGGTTATGATTGCCGAGGAGTTTGTTTCGCCGTTTCTTCTCCTGGCTGGCTAAGTTTGAAAACAGTGGTATTTTTACGGTAGACAGGATTAAATTTAATTACAGTTTTAAAATGTTTGGTAATAAATAATTAAACCAGATATAAATATAAATAATTGGCTTAAAGTAATAGTATATGTAATTAAATAATATTTTTTTATAAATATTAAAATATTTGCACACCAAAATATGGTAGACTATGTCGATATACTTAAATATTTTTGTAACTTCTAATTTACACACATATTCCGAAATAAAAAAATGTCTTTCTTTCTTTTGAATTAAATTTTATAAATTCGCTAGTATTGTGTTTTTGACTAACTAAAATGACATAGGCGCACTTCTTTATATATTGCTATTTATATGGTTAGGAGCGTAGTCAATAGCTGCATGGTCTAAGCTCTTTGTTACCTTAAAGGTTATCGTGTGGAGAATATTATGATATACCCTCATTAATTTTGCCTTTATAACAATAATTGGTTTAAACTGAAGACAAGTTATAAACTTTATACCTACTCGATTCCAATATCGCATGAATCTAGCTTCAAAAGTAGCCCTGCTACTTATTAAAGATGGTTTTTTGAAATTGGTTGGGAATCGCCATTCGGAATCTTTCGTAATCCATTGATAGTTTATAATGTGTGCAATATCCATTGCCTCTCATAAACGAGATGAGCTATATCGAATTACGATATTATGAAGTAACCTTTCCAAAGTTTCTGGTATCGCAGTCAAAAATGTGAAAAGTGTGGAGTGCACATCGAAAATACTTCGGCGCTCGGACAAGAGGGTGTTCGCTAACGAACCTCCGAACTGGGTCAACCATGTATTATGTATTACTTTTAATATTTATCATTCAGAATTCATAATCTTAATCACAAACATTATGCCTTGAAATTTAAAATTTTACTTCGAGTTATTTTGATACGAATTTTATCTTTTAAATCTTGTTTAGTTCATAATAAAAATTAAAAGTTTATTTGTAAAATATAATATACTAGCCGCGGCTTCGCCCGCGATAAATTGAGATGTAAGCTATCCTATCTCTCAAGTTGGATCAAACTGCACATGGTGTGCGAATTTTATTATAATTGGTTAAGTGGTTTAGGAGTCCATTGAGGACAAACATTGTGACACGAGATTTATATATATTAGATTTCGCATTCTGGTGCATGCGACTCATATGATAATATATTCATAGTGAATACATCAATGGTTGTAATATGTTAGTTACATAAAAATAGAAGAGCTACTGAGTACTGAACCACAATAGTAATATTAACAAACAGTTAGGAAACTACCTTCAAATGTTCGAAAATGGCACACGTCAGTTTGGGGTAACTTTCATATCAAAAAATAAAAAAAATAAGTTTGCTATGTTTTTTGTTCGCCCAAATCATATGACACTAGTTGCCTTATATCTGAATGCTATTAGACTTACTTTCAAATTATACGGGTTATAATTTTTCAAGTAAACTTTATACAAATTTGGGTTTACTATGTATCTATGGAAGTCCCGCCTCTTATTAAGTACTATTTATATACTCTTTGGCACACGTACATAATCATTCGTATCGGATCTCGGATCAGAATCAGTATCAGAAAAAAAACTGTTTACTGTAAACTAAACCATGCAAGTGATACTTGCGCTCGACATTTTTATAAATCGGAATCGCGGCCATACACTAAGAAGAGCCTGCGAAAGAAACACTGTTCTATCCAATGTTCCATCATCATCGTTTCAATATCATTAGAAAATGTCAGAAAAATATTTTTACAACCATCTCTGAAATTTAACTTTAACATACTAAAATTTTGAGTCTCAAAAAAATTTTTTTCAATGGTTACAAGCATGAAAAAAGAAGGTATCCTCACGTTCGTATCCATCGTAGGCAAAAATGAAACCAGAGCATGCAAGACTAACCGAAGACACCATGTCCCACAATATCGTAGGTGGCAAACCTATTGCCAATCGGCCGTATGCCAAATCCCGGGCAACATTGTTTTCACTAGAAAAATGAAAAACACATATTTATTCTTTTTATTGTCCAATGATTGATCTTATGTATGCCGAAAGAGAAAGCGACATTTTTGTCTGTGCTCATTTTCGTGCCGATTTAAGTGACATCATGACAGTCCTCATGCTTGCCAAGAAGACCGAATTTTTTGTTCAAACTTATAGTGATGTACTATTACAGTTGTTGGTATTTAATTCACGTTCCCAGAAAAGAACATTTGGACAATGATAAATCTTTATTTCCCGTAAACCTACAAGAGGCACTTGTGACGCGTCTATACAATAATAAATCTACCACCGGATCGGAACGCGGCCGCACACTGAGAAGATCCGGCAAGAAACTCAGCGGGCTTGTCTTTTTTTTAAAATATATTTACAATAATTAACGTAATTAATAATAAGATTAGTTTGAGGAGCAATTAATCCCAAGCCGTCTTATCAACTAAATATTCAGCAATGGTATATAACCCTTTATATTTAATTTACATTTAACACATTTCTTAAATTTAGTAATTTGAAGTTCTTTCATATAGGTAATTGGGAAGTTTATTGTAGAACTGTATACATTGGACCAAGAAGAATATGTATATATAAACAAGATATGAATGGATACCATTGGCATTGAAAATATCAATCACTGTCTATAGTAATAAGGATTTATTCAAGTGCTCACATTAAAGTAAAGAAAGTGGTTTGAATGTAACCTGATCACATTTTTTTGTAATGATAATGAATCTTGTAATAAATATAAAGAGTTAACTTATATAAAAATAAACAAATTTACACTCCACAATGTAAAAAAAGAATGTTGGTGAAAAGTAAATAAATATTATTTCTTTCGTTTCATTAATTTCCCCTTTTTATACCCAACTGAGTAGCACTAAGCAATTAAGTTAATTTATAGTAGTAATTTCAATCGGTAGGTAAATAATAATTCTTATCTATTTACCTAAGTTTAACTATCGATAATCCCTAATAGATCATGTATCGATATCGATAGTCAACTTTTTCTGGACAGCCATAATGGCAGCCATATTTTGTAGCAAACGGCAAGCTTTTTTTCACAAGTATTTCATGGAGTTTTGGCGCCTTCGATAAAAAAAATGGTCAAAGTTTTTATCATAAATATTGAATTTCGTGTTTATATTGAGTGAAATTAGTCATTTTTTGTGGCATTTTGTACAATTTTGTTCAGTGAAAGTGCACAAATGAAATAATCATGAACACATTAGCGTATCCTGTATTTCCTGGTTGCCACCAAATCTCGCTATAGAGCTTGAGTAATGAGGCCACTGCTTTGCTCAAGACCCGACATGACTTTTATTGACGACTTGTGACTAATTTTGAATAATTGAAACCCAATTTTGGTAAATTGGTTAACTTGATGCAAATTTCTATTTGACAAATGGCAAAATACTAACACAATGCCAAAGACTAAAGAAATAAAGAAGACTGATGTCATTTCCAAATATTGCTGACTTACTCTAGCATACCGCCTCTCTTTCTGAAAGTCTTGTGATGTCAATTAACAAATTAAAAACGAAAGAGAAGCTGGTACATTAGGGTAATATCCAGTAGTAATATAGCTTAATGCTATATCTTAATAGCTATAGCTTAATGGTTTTGTGGTTTAGGCTTGTTACAAATAAAATATTATTTTTCAGATCAACACTAGTTGCTTTTCAAGACCTGCTGCCAGAGGACCCTCGGCTGTACGACAAGATGCGGCCACCTAAGAAGGATGATCAGCCTACTATCGTCAATTTCCACGTAACTGTCATGGGGCTTGATTCTATTGATGAAAACTCTATGGTAAACATACCATTAAAGTATTTTATTAATTTTACTGTATCTATTATGACAATTTTTATGTTTTTTTATTATGTTTTGTTTTTTTATTATGTTAGACGATCCAAATGTAAAAAAAATAAACAATAACGCAAACGCAATAGTAAGCCTAAATGATTTTAAAACCTCACACCCAGCACTATTGACATACAATTGGCTCCTCCACCTAAAACTCACTCTCTAAAAAAACGCAAGCGAAAGTGAAACTTCGCGAAAGTCTTTTTCAAAGTAAGCAACCAAGGACACGGTTCTCCTAGTGGTAAAAGACAACCTTACCGGTAAAGTAACTAGTGGTCGCTAAGCTGCGCTGCTAATGCGCTTCCAATAGTTAGGCACAAATTCAAAACCGATTTTACCAAAATTCGTTTTATTTTTTCTTTTGTTTTTCTTTTTGGTGAAAGATCACGACAAGCGAGAGAAAATTATGCGTTAATTTTAACGCTATCTTTATTTTAAAGCTATCTTTAGCTATTCGTCTGTACAAATAAATATAATTGGAATGTCTCTTTGTAATATTTAAAGTAACTGCCATTTACTACATGTAAAAAAAAAGTATCTTCACGCCCATATCCCTGAAGAGGTAGGCAGAGGCACAACCAGGGCACCCACGACTAGCCGAAGATACTAAGTCCCACAATATGATAGGTGGCAAGCCTATCGCCAACCGGGCACATATCCTATCCCGAGCAACATTTTTTTATTACAAAATTGGAAAAACCCAATTTTCTTTTTGTTGCCCGACCCGGGATTCGAACCCGGGACCTCATGCAGTCAAGTCCAACAACTGAACCGCTAGACCACAGAGGCGACATGACCTCTACCTACATGTATACCTTTACTACATGTAGACCTTTACTTTACTTTATGTAAACCTTTTACTACATGTATGTTAATATATATACAATAAATAACTAATATGCTAAAATATATTCAAACAATGAAATAAAATTGGACTGTCTGTTTGTAATACTAAATTGCCGCCTTTTTCTACAGGCATATGATAGACAAATATGATCCAAAATATTTTTATTTTTGTCTGTCTGTTTGTTTGTTGCGGCTAAAACGACTGAAACGACTGGTGCGATATTGACGGGACTTTTAATGGCAGGTAGCTATTTAAAAAAGGAGTAACTTAGTAGCCTCCTTATTTAAAAAAAGAAACTATACAGCGTTGGTGTTAAATTCCGTCAGTTTGTCGCAACTTTCATATAAAAAAAATAAGTTTGCTATGTTTTTTATTCGCCCAAATCATATGACACTGGTTACCTTATATCTGAATGCCTTTAGACTTACTTTCAAATTATACGGGTTATAATTTTTCAAGCAAACTTTATACAAATTCGGGTTTGCTATGTATCTATGGAAGTCCCGTCTCTTATTACGTAGTATTTATATACTCTTTGAATTCCACGTCGACGAAGTCGCGAGTACTAGATTAAGATATATTTTTTTAGAGGAAAGAAGTTTTTTTACTGGGCAAAATTCAAACTTGAGTAAGGAAAACTTTCTGCGTATCAGTATCGTTAAAGGTCCATGTATGCTAAAAAGGGTAAAATACGTCAGCAAAATAACGTTTTTTACATACAAAAAAAATCACGGATCTTGGTGACAAAAATACACAAGATTAACATTAATATGCTTTATAAGACTATTGTTTTCAAAACACGATTCATTTCACTTTACTCGATAGAAAAAATCAAAAAGTTAACCCTTTTTTGAAAGCAAAACTCAACTGTCTACATCATTTAGGAAAATATCGACACCAGATTTAACATAAACATAGATTATACCTAAAAGATAATCGTTCCAGTTTTTATATTTTTTTTCAAATTACTTTTATAGTGTCAAAAATAGTGATCTATCGCTTAAGACATTTACTATAAATAGAGCGCAAATATTTCATAGTAATGGGGGAGTGCGGCGTGTGGCTCTTCCGGCTGACTAAGTGTAGGGCCTTAACTACTTGCAATAACACAAGCATGTAATTTACTTACTTTGTAGTTAGATTAATTCGTGATTTTTAAATTGCAAAGTCTCTAATAATTCATAGCCAGAGTCAAAAATCTTTGCAGATTTTACAAATACATTTAAATTCACGAATGTTACACACTTCGCTCCTTAAATAATAATACACTTACACATTGACACAAAAAAGTAATACTTCCAGTTACATAAAAAAAAGCTTATTTCAAAATACTTAAACAATATTAGAACATCTTATCGGACAATATTAATATGGGCCATGGCATCCTCATTATGTATGGATATTTATGTATGGACATTTATGATTGACGTATTTTATATTTTGACATTTTATGTATTGACATTTATGTACGGACATTCAAGAGGGACATTTATATTTTGACGTTTTATGCATTGATATTTATATATGGACTTTCAATGGACATTTTTGTATGAACATTTGCGTGTGCACTTTTGGAACATATAAACATATAAAATACAAACATATAAACATATAAACATATAAATATGGGCATTTAAGTATTTACATTTGTGTATGGACATTTGCGTGTGCACTTTTGGAACAAAATGTACATACGGATATTTTAATACCATGGTTTGTTATAGACTTACGCGGCAGACATATTTTTTGCTCAAACTTGGAAAGACTTCAGATTACGACTGCCGGAAAATATGACGACAGAATACAGGTACTTTATTTCAGAATATTTCTCTAACTCTGCAAACTTCGTTTTCTATTTTGTATTTTTTTAACCTGCTCCAAAAAAGGTGGACGTTCTCAATTCGACTATTAGTTATTTTTTTTTGTATGTTTGTTACGCGATTACTCGGCCATTAACCAACCGATTAAGATGTTTTTTTAAACAGACTGGTCATGATTCCGTGGTGGTCCCATATCAGTTTCATCATGATCCGACACGAGGTTTTTGAAATCATTTTCGCTTATGTTCACGACCTCATCATTATTATGTCAACATAAGTAAAAAATAAGCATTATTCAGAGTATCTCAAAAACGACCAGTAAGGGTGTTGATAAAAATTATGTGGGACCAGTTCGGAACCATTTGCTATCTTTCGAAAAAAGAAATAATCGCCAATGAAATAGGAGTTGCTTTTTGTAGTAGTAATAAAACTTATAAAATAGCAAACTATACTAAACCGGGATTTCAAGGAACATGTTCAAGGCTACCAGGTACCGTTCCCTCCAGAACTAGACGGAAGCGTAGCGTAGCGGAAGAATTAAATAAGGCGGTCTTACCAACCTGGAGTGGCAGTTGCACAGAACTCTATCAACTAGTAAAAACCGAATGAACTTGAAGACTTTTTTGAAATAAGACGGCAAACACTAGTGATGTCCTGATGACCAAAAATACGTGGCGTCTAAAAACACCAAAATCTTAAATGGGACGCTGTCAGGGCTGCCACTCCCTAAAAAGCTTCTGGTTTAAGGCGAAAAACGACATAGAAAAGATACATGACGTTAAGGCAGCAGGAACAGTTCCTTGACAATTGGTTGTTATAGATTTTCATATCGCCCATGTAGTCTAGCAGTCTGATGTTGCATGGGCTTACCGTCACTAACACCGTGACATCTGACTAGGTGGTAGAGTTTCTCAGCGACTCACCCGGATTGGTACCACCGCCTTACCTATTCCTGCCGCCATAACGTCATGACGTTCCGGTTTGGAGGGTAAGGTAGCCGGTAAACTTACTTTTGCTCGAGGCCTATCATCCCGGCCTCAGGCTGGCATCGCACCAATACCACCTTTGGTGTCTCTAGGCGGCGTGAATTTCTTACCATCAGGAAATCCGTCTGCTTGTTTGCCTTCCAGTATCATAAAAAAAAAACAAAAAATTACGGAGACGCAACGCCGAAAACTCATGGTAAAAGCTCACCAGTAATTCGAGTCGTCATTTAATGTAAAAGGAAATTCAAATATGTATGTTTTGAAGGAACAGAATACTACTAACAAGCCAAACACTCACTCAAAAATCTTGGTATCAACGCTCGAATTCTACCTATCATTTTACCAAAACCTGAATTTCAGGCTCCTAGAAGTGGATTGGCTCAAGCAGATGTGGCGTCCAGACTCCTTCTTTAAGAACGCCAAGTCTGTCACCTTCCAGACCATGACTATACCCAATCACTACGTCTGGTTGTATAAGGATAAGACCATACTCTACATGGTTAAGCTGACGTTGAAACTGTCGTGTGCTATGAATTTCCTCATCTACCCTCATGATACACAGGAATGCAAGCTTCAAATGGAAAGTTGTAAGTATTTATATTTTTTTTACACTTCAAGTATTTATTAAATTTTTCTGGTATATATTTAAGTATTTCTATGTATTAGTATCGTTGACTAACACCCATAACACAAGCATATAATTTGCTTACTTTGGGGTTAGATTTAATTTTTGTAACTTGTCCAGTGAAGTTTATTTATTATTTATTTATTATTGAATCCGTTCTGAACAATTTTACACTAGAAATATTAATTGGGCGATGCCAACTGGAAGCTGAGATTTTATTATTCTTGGGTAAGTTCCCTAGTCTCAAAACCGAGACAGGACAGTAGCGAGCTCTGACATTATGGCTGCCAGGATGAGTAAGGTTGGCAGACGATGTGAGACGCTTGACTAGACCAGATCTAGTCTGACTGACTGCACTATCTGTATATTTGAAATGTCATGCAAGTTAATTAGATACTAGAGTATTTTACTAGGTGGGAAATTCCCTTACACTACGAGGGATCAAATTCTGCGTATTTTTTATGAAATAAGACAGTGAAAAGTACACATTACAAATTCAATTTATTTATTTGTAGAAGTAGGTATATACAACCAAGATCTTGAAGATTATAAAAGAACTACTCCTGGCCTAGTGACGTACAAATATTGTTTATGAAAAAATACAATTAAAGAAATTAATTTCAATTAGTACTACTATCTAATACAAGTATCTTCCAATGGTAAGAGACAACCATGGCCTTTATACACCATAGGCTATAGATAAGTGACGGTCACGGTCTATTGTGCAAGTCCGCCGTCTATCCTTCCCTATAGATAGTTTTTAATATATCTGGAGCCAGCAAACAGAAGCATGCTAATTATAATTTTAATCTGAACCGAAAGGGCGTCTGTCTGAAACTTGACCTACTTCACTGAACTATGATCACGGGAAACGCTTTCAAGCCTTTGACTTAAATCGCTTACAAAAGAAAAAATGATAATAAGCCACTTCAAGCCGATTCAGGAAGTCTATATTTAAATGTCCAACTTTCAACTTTAGAATATTATAGTTTTTTATCCAACTGCGTATGGCAAAGGAAAGTACCTAGCATATACGTCCATAGACTGTAAAATTAAAGGTTTGTCAGTCTATGTATGTATGTTAAAGAGTTTGTAAAACGCTTTCCAATAAAACTATGCTTTGGATAAAATCTACAGTCCAGACGGATGCAAATTAATGTTTACAAATAATGTTTACAACTGTCTATAATTCCTATTACATACGACTTTGTGACGCTATAGAAAACAAAAGCTTGGATAACTCTAGATTCGTTTTAATTAAATAGTTATATTTCATTAAAGACATAGAAATAGGTATACTTAGAATTTAATGATTAAAGACGACATTATGAAAAAAATAAAATTCAAAATGGCGGCCACCAGACGCCGTTATCGACGATGGATTAATAGAGATTATAGAGTTACTTAAAAATCGATTACGTTTTTCATCTATGACTAAATTTTGAAAAATCACTAACAATAACTCCATTATATTTACTTGGCGATTTTTAAAGTAGTCGCTATTTCTAAGATATCCTATTACTTGTTTACGTAGTCGCGTTTACTCTTAATGATCTTGTTACTACACAAAATAAAAAAAAAAACTAAATTCAAAATGGCGGCCACCAGACGATGATGGATTATTACAAACCTAAACAAAAATTCTAAAATTAAAAAAAACATCAAGTTATCTAAACTTCGATTATGTATAAATTTCAGCTATGAATGAAATTTGAAATAAAAAAAAGTAACAACACAGCAAAAATCGACGACACTGAATAGTAACATTGTAAAAAACGACTCCATCCATTTTATCGGGTTCGTCGTCGAGAAAACCTACAACACTAGTCGGATTATGATGAAAAAGAATCATCAAAATTGGTTGGCTATTGGCTGAGTAATCGCCTAACAAACATAACGTCATGACGTGTTCCGTTTCGGAGGGTAAGGTAGCCGTTAAACTTAATTTTGCTCGAGGCCTAACATCCTGATCTCAGGTTGGCAACGCACCATTACCATCTTTGGTGTCTCTAGGCGGCGTGAATTCCTTACCATCAGGAAATCCGTCTGCTTGTTTGCCGTCCTACAACATAAAAAAAAACAAAAAATATAAAAAAAAAACATACAGTTGAATTGAAAATCTCCTTTTTTGAGTCGGTTAATAACAAACATCACTGACCTGTTTTTTAATTCAGGGTTGACCATCTTAATTCGTAAACTGTAAAACAAAGACCCTTAATTAAGTAATGAAAGAGTTTGCTTTGCTGAGAAGGTATGCAATTAAATATATTATTATTCCGCCTACTTCATTTTAATGATGTTGCTAACAAAAGAATCCGGCCACAGAAAATTTATTCGTGAGCTTTACGCGACAAGAAAAAACGGGTATTTTACAAAGTAGGTACGAATATACGGCTTTACATTTTAAGTTGCCGTCCACCTGCAAACATGCTTACATTTTAAGTGTGTATTGGTGGCAATTTTGTTGCGTACTCATTAAACTAATTTTAAGTTATCGTCGTCTCTTTTCAACAAAAGTAACAGTAAGAGACAAAACACTTTAGTGCTGTCAAATTAGACAGTACACGTCATTTCTAAAGACGTATAATCTATCACTCGGAAAACGTTGATTAAAAACATTACAATTTGATATAGGTATTCGGACTAATCTGACATGTCTAAAACGTTCCATCTCTTTTGTTTTTGTTTCATTTAAAAAAGAAAGCATGCATGTAAGATAAGTTTAGTTTGTGAACAGCAGAAATACCACGATTTTAAGCCTAAGAACTCATGGAGCGGTTCACACCCGCAGCCGCGGTCGTCGCGGAACTGCAAACTCACGAGACCGCTACATTGTGCGGTCACAGAACGTGTAAAACGCGTCGTGAATAATAATTGTGACCTTACATTTTGCATGTAAATCTACATTCTATAGAACCTGCGGCCTGCGGGCCTGCTACTGGCGTGGGCGGTTAAAAGCCGCTCCGTGAGTTCTTAGACTTAGACTGCAACCCTATCGAACGCTTCCTCGATATCCTCTTAACCACAGAAATCTTCTGACAAGAGCCTTTTCTACACCGATAATTGTACCCTCTGCAAACCTGAAACCGCCCTGGACTACCTACATTTTTTAAGCGATGGTTCGGCAAACAAGTACATGGTAAGAGACAACCATGACCTTTAGACACCACAGATGCTATACGTGCGTCGTGGTCCTACGGCCGGGATGTTATGCCTATTGTGCAATTCAACCCTATACTCCCGACTCGAACATAACAGAGTCAGTGTGGCGGCAGGAATAGCTAAGGCAGGGGATCCCTACCCGGGCAAGTATGCAAGATCTGCACATCATTTACCACCAGTGACTTACATTTTAACCAATGCTCGCCTCTTACAAGCTGCCTGGAAGAAAGACAGGCGGTACATTCTGCTCAGCGTACCCGGACCAACACGGGGAAAATCGGACATCACTTGCAATCTCCTATCAACCCAACCCGCACACCCAATATACCCAAACACTGGTGCTAGAGAAGAACAAAGAACTTTGCGTATGTGTGTGTTTGTGTACTTGAATAAAATATAATCTTAGCGTATATAAAACTCTGCCTATATGGTACAAAATATTTTATGTGACGGATCTCTACATATTTTAAATTGTACCTAAATTATCTGTTTCTGAACATTAAAAATATTCCAGAACATACAGTATGTAGATTTTATAAGAATAATTATAATTTTATTTTTATGATACCACTTTTAGTACTCGGCGAAAATTTCCACACACATTCAAAAAATTACGTAAAGGTAATTTTTTTTCTTTTAAAAACGATTTAATCCTTTTTTTTAAATGTATAGGAATCGATATTACAATACTACCGTGTTGGTCCGGGCTCCTTTGCAAAATAGACCATCTGCCTTCCTGCCAGGCAGCTCGTAAAAGACGAGCATAGGCTTAGTGTCACTAACGCCGTGACATCCTACTAGGTGGTAGAGTTTCGCAGCGACTCTCCCGGATTGGTACCACCGTCTTACCTATTCCTGCCACCATAACGTACAATGCTTGCCATTGACGTGTTCCGATTTAGAGGGCAAAAAGCCGGTAAACTTACATTTGCTCGAGGCCTAACATCCTTTCTTTAGAATCATTTTTTTCATTCATTACCACCTTTGGTGTCTCTAGGGGGCGTGAATTTCCATCAGGAAATCCGTCTGCTTATTTACCTCCTAAAATCATAAAAAAACAATCTTACAAATGGCTGCCAGGAAAGCATAATCTATTCAAAGATCAAATTAAAAATTGTATTTTCGTGTTAATAAGAGATATGAAGAGATGTTGGGGATGATATTTACATATAATTCACTTTTATATGAGGCGATAGTTTTACAAATCGTTGGTTGCGACTATGATAAATTTAACAGGAGTTTCATTTTTTATACAGGAGTAAACAAGAACACAGCTCCTAATGGTTAGAGATAACCGTGACCTGTAGACACCATAGACATTACAGGTGGGTTACTGTCCTGTGACCGGAATGTCAATTATATTGAGCTAGGCTACTGGCTACCGGTACCCTTCAAATAGGAACATAACAGAGTTATTATAGACCCGTATAAGTTCCTGTACAGCAGTCTACCACCCTTGGTCTTGTTAGTTGGTACTGGAGATTAGTGTTACATTGTTTCTGGTAATACCTATACCATATGCTCTTCTCTCACGAGTCTGTCAGGGAGGCAATTTATTGCTTTCTCCTTAACGGTAAGAAAGTCAAAACACATGATATAAAAAATTATAATTGTCCATTGTAAATCCAAGTTGGAATAAATAGGTTAGGTAACTACTAACTAATCCTATTAATATTATAAATGCGAAAGTTTGTATGTATGGATGTATGGATGTTTGTTACTCTTTCACGACCGAATGGCTGAACGGATTTGTCTGAAATTTGGAACACGAATAGATCGTGACTTGGATTAACATATAGGCTACTTTTTATCTCATGCACACAATGGGTTCCTGTGAAAACGCGAGTGAAGCCGCAGGCAACAGCTAGTTACTGCTAAACTTAAAAACGTTAGTGGTATGTGACTAGTGAAAACATGGTAGTAGGTTAAACAAAGGCTGAGAACACTACAATTAAAGTATTTATATGATAATATTTGCCATTTAAACGAATATTTTTTTGGTATATCAAATTATCTAAATAAGTTTATACCTATATACTTTCAACGTTTCTGTATTTAATAGATGTGGTATATCCTTTATTTTGCTAATTCCGCAGAACTCGTGTAACTGTTGTTCTTTTTTTTAATTTGAAATGGATTTCCGCAAAATAACTCTTGATTTAATAAAAAAAGTATTAATTTATTACTTAAAACAACTTATTAAAAATGATCTTTATTTGTTGAATAAAAATAATTTAGTTTTTATACAACATAAATCTGGACTCCACAAAAATCTTAACTTTGCTTATTGGCTGACTGGTAGATAATCTTACAGATCATCCTTTGTTCAGTATTAGTGCAAAATAATAAAGTGCAGCAAAATTGCAAAAAACCAATTCCAATTTCATTATACTGACCCAAAACTCACCAGTCGGATCTTGATCAAAATCTTGACCACTTTAATCGTGACTACCTACTAACTTTTAGTTAGCTTACCTACCAACCTTACCAAAAATACGTTAAATTATATTCGGCATTAGCCTAGTGATCGCGCAACATACAAATAAAAACGGTCAAGGGCGAATCGGACTCGCCCATATAGGATTCCGTAGCAGCAATCATCATTTTAAAAATTACAAAATATGATCTTTCAGTTCATTCATATTGCTTATTTTTAAAGGACTAATGCGATGACAACCTCGTGGTTTTTACAACTTCATCGGGCTTTGTTGACCGAGCAGAGCGCATAGCCTAATATATCATTATTTAGACGGATTGAACCCCAGCAACAAGGGCTGTCTCTCGGGAGAGCGTACATCAATTTTTTTGCTGCGTTTTGGTTACTTTGTGGACTTGATGGAGTAGTGGTTCGTCGCTCGGCGTTAGGCGCTGGGCGCAAGAGAGATCTTACACCTTTGACACTATAGGTTGTTTGCTTGCGTTTGCCGCAGTTATTGGATCCGGATGATCCGACAGGACTTGACGGGGTCTTCTAAATTTAGTAGGCACGTTTGCGGTCGGTGTGTAGTCACATGCGGATGTTCCCCACCCGAACTGGGTTTATTTTAAAGTAACGTTCTGATAACTCTTTGAAATGCTACGCTATTGTGGGTAAGTGTAGGTCGCGATATAGGTCCTCGTTGCGTACATACCACGGGCTACCGATGGCAGTACGAATTAACCTGTTCTGTACTACTTGTAATTTTTTAAGGTTGGTCGGAAAGGAATGTTCAAAGGCAACACTTTCGCAAGCTAAGATTGGCCTACCACATGTTTGTCTTCTTGTTACGAAGTGACATTTGACTATTTTTACTAATTGGGTACAGTCGGAGATCCGAAGTTAGATCGACCTACACCGAGCTGATAATAGGATGAAACCGGTTTTATAACGAATTTAGTACATCAGAAAATATATTAAAAATGGGTAGCCTGAAAAAATCCTGGACATTTTTTTTATTTCAAAATGTTTTTTATTCATTAATTTGTGAAATATTAAGATATTATCCCGACTTAAAGTAGAAATAAGACGAAGTTGCAGAAGTTAGGTTGCCTGTTGTTTATCTAGATTGCCAGTTATATATTTTCTGATATGCTAAATTTGCTATAAAACCGGTTTCATCCTGTTATCAGCTCGGTGTGTGTCTAACTAACTTCGGATCTTAGACCAGTAGTAGAGATGGCTAAGTACGAACTTAACTTTATTTGTGACATGCAATATGTGTGGTTCGAACGTCATATTACTGTCTAGAGTAACCCCTATATATTTTTTTGATTTTTCCCAGAGGATTACTCTGTCGAAAATTTTGATGATATCAATTCTACTGGGTCTCATCCATTTGTTGGGTCTGACTGATTAAAGTGCACCGCTGCACTTGTATCAAGATTTACTTCTATACGCCACTTCCTGAACCAGTTGCCCAGGAGGGTGGCCGCGTTACGGAGGATATTGCCTATTATTTCTCTGTGACAGTGAGACATATATCGAGTCGTATGGTCGACGAAAAGGGCTACGTGGACGGCGGGTACGTTTTTTTTGTACAGGGTGTATAGCAAAGGTTCTAACCGAGTCCTGCGGCACTCCCGCCTCTAGGGGTTTACTGCTATAGGGAATACCTTCTACACGAAATCTGAATTTTGAGATTTGACAAGTAGTCTCGTATGATGAGTACTAGTCTGTCTGGCACGTCCATTTTGTAGAGCCGAGCTTATAGAATGCCTTGGCCGAAGAAGCTTGGCTTGTCGAAGAATAGTGCTCCGGCGTAAAAAGGGAGACGTCTATTAAGTCTAATATGTGTTCCGTGAGACGGTGCGCTTGATTTGTACATGCTTGGACTGCCCGAAAACCTAATTGCTCATCCATTAACAATTGTTTTTGCCATTTTGGGCTATGACCGTCTTAAGACGGGCGAGGATAAGACGCTCGTATATTTTGCCGAGTGAACTACTAAGACTGAAAATTTATCCTAAGTTAAGTACAACTATTTTAAGTGTTGACGTTACAGTATCTATTAAAAAACTACTTACTAGATCTCGTTCAAACCAATTTCCGATGAAAGTTTACATGATAATGTACATTATATATATATATATATATATATCCTCTCACTGTATCTAGTTTTGCCGTTGTCTTATTTTAAAAGTTACATTTTATCACCTTATAAGTGTCTCTCGCGCAAACTATTCAAAAAAATATAGTAGATACCCCACACTTATGGATTTGATAAAAAAAAGTTTTAATTCTAAGTGTGTGAAATTTCTAATGCGGTTCACAGAATAAATCTACTTACTCAATTTCAACAGCATAGCTGTATAGTTTCGGAAAAAAGGGAATGTGTATGTCACATTCCCTTTTTTCCGAAACTATACAGCTAAACGGACAAACAGACAGACATGGCAAATCTATAAGGGTTACGTTTTAACCTTTGGCTACGGAACCCTAAAAAGAGTAACTCTTCTGTTCTTCACAGGCGCGTGGGTACTACTGTCAAACTATCATCAAATGACATCATTTGTGATAAATATTCCTAATTAAACGGAACCAGAAATGCTCTATATGTCAACACGTTGGCATAGGAACGTGACTTACAAAAATATGTTAATTTGATTTGATTTCTCGTACTATGGCATTAATCAGCTGTTATTATTCAGTGATATATCGAAAATAATATTCACGAAATGTGCAGTGAAATGAATTTCTGTATTACACATAAAAATGATTTAACTGGGAAAACTACAATAAAACCGACTTCGATTTAAATATTGTATTAATTACAATTATATTAATTATTAAATAATAAACCACTAAATCATTTAATTACAAATTAATATAAAATTATACTGTTATCTATAAAACTAACAAATAATTATTCAAATAAGCCACCCCGAAGCATTCCCGGTGCAAAAGTACCCATGACACTAGCGGCATTACCACGT
>NJDC01058099.1:18653-31688 GCA_002245475.1 Calephelis virginiensis
ATTTAAAATAATTGAAAATTAAATATATCTTGACAGTTGACATTTACTTTTTCTTTTCGATTTAAATAGGTATGTAATCTATCGCCTCTGTGGTCTAGCGGTTCAGGTGTTGGACTTGACTTCTCGAGGTCCCGGGATCGAATCCCAGGTCGGGCAATGAAAAAAAATTTGGGTTTTCTGATTTTCTAATTAAAAAATTTTGCTCGGGATTGGATATGTGCCCGGTTGGCGATAGGCTTGCCACCTATCACATTGTGGGACTTAGTGTCTTTGGCTAGTCGTGAGCGCCCTGCTAGTGCGTCTGCCTACCTCTTCGGGGATATGGGCGTAAAGATACTTAATCATGGAATCTATGCACACAAAAATTAAGTATTTTACCCGAATTCTCGAACTGAATAATATTCATTCGATGTAGATAACCACACGTACTCTTGTACGACGTCAAAACGTAATACATTTTAATAATAAACTGAGTGACATCCTCTGGAATAACATCCATATAATTTGCTAACTTTGGGGTTACATTCCCTTGTGTTATGGGTGCTAGTCAACGATACTAATACATAGAAATACTTAAATTGATATCAGAATAAATTTAATAAACACTCATACCCGGAAATGCTGACATCTAAATGTTCATCACACAAATGCCTGTCCACGTTGGGAATCGAACCCGAGTGAAACGGTTTGCCCGTGTAGTTAGGCTTGTAGGCTAGCCACGCCATCAACGAGGCGGTCCTATGCATGTATTGTGGAAAATTAAAAATATTATTAAAAAAAAGTACATACCTCATGGTTTTGCTTAGGTAACGGGGCGAAATTTGTGATCGCTATGAAAGTAACTGACCTATAATTTTTTGGTGGTAATTTTGTAGCGCATCCACTAATTTTAAGTTATAGGCGTCTTCTTCCAATGAAAGTAATAGAAAGAGACAAAACACTTTTAGGTTTGTCAGATAAGTATGTACACGACATTTCTACAGAAGTTTCATCTATCACTCCAAATGACCTGATGGCAATGGGAGCTCAAAAGCACGCTATTTCAAAAAATGGTTGTAAAATCGGTGCAGGAACGGTAGAGAAATGAAATAACATACATAAAAACGTAGGAATGATTAGAAGTCTTTCGAAAAAAGGATTAAATGTCCACGTGGTTCATATGAAACAGTTGACATTTTGCAATTTTACTGTGCTCAATCATTATTGGTCTGAGATATCAGAGTCACAGAGTTAGAACTCCAGAGCATCTCTGAAAACTTTCATTACAAAAGTGCCTGCAGCGGTTGGGAAAGAAATAAAAGAAGGTTCTGTGTTCTCGAAAAATCTCTCGTGAATTTCAAAGAGAATATAATTAGAGCGTCAAGTGTGATTTGTCACAGTTAAGGGCCACTCGCGATATCGAATCTTCTCGAATGGATAACGAACCCAATGGCGGTGTCCTACTTCAGGGACACCTTTTTCTTATAACATTTGTTCATCTAATACAGATAAAATGGAAAATTATTTAAAAGGTTACATCGTAGCCATATTTATAAAAAGATTAGTAAATAAGATAAAGTATTTATAAAAAGATGTGCAATATTTTATTCTAGTCTTCAAAATCAAAATCAGAAATTCCTGATTTTTGTAAACCTAAATTACTAATCGTCTATATCTACGAGGGTGGATAGAAAAATACTCGGCCAAACACAGATCCATTCAATTCTAAAAATCAAATCTACACATTGTTTAGTTTAGTTCATAGTAGTTAATTTTGTGAAGTTCGACACGTGTGCAATAATTAGTTGTGATTTTATATTTTTTTTTATCAAAAAGCTATCGGACATACATTCTGCAAATGGAGCAAACCGAGCAGCGTGCCGTCATTACGTACCTCCATAATAACGAATAGCACCGACAGCCATCCATGACAATATGGTTAGTACATTAGGAGATCCATCAAAAAATGCACAGCAGAATTCAAGCGTGGCAGAGAGATATGATCCCCGATCTGGAAGGAAGTATGTGTTTATTTTCTTGATTGGGCCGAACACTTTTCAATCCACCCTCGTATCTTCTTCTTAATATAATATACGCGTCACGTTGTTGTGAAATTCGTATGAATAAGTAATTATTTTTCATCTTAAGAAAGACTAAGAAGTTCTAGGAGTCCGTGTTTGTATGAAAAGGGTGGAATGTGGAGGAAGCTAGAAAGGTTTGCAAGGATCGGGTGATTAGGCATTCGCCACTCTCTGCCTACCTCGTAAGGGACTTGTTATAAACATATGTATGTATAAAAGAAAGAGTTCTAAAAACATACCGCTATAGGTTTGGTTCTATCAATTTGGATGGTTTGACCTGCAGTGTACCAACCTAATCGTAAGAGTTCTTGGATATGCAGCAGGATCTCTCACAGTTTAAAGTATCTTCACGCCGATATCCCCGAAGAGGTAGGCAGAGGCACAACCTTACTTCTTTCTATTCCTTTTAAGTTAATTAAGCTTTGTTTCTCTATGGTGGATTAGGTTAAATATCACTAGCATATGGAAAGATGATAAGATACGAATAATTTGAAGTGGCTCTTCTCATTTGTTCTTCCTATATTATTTACTATCTTTTTTTCTGTATATATTCCTGAATATATATTTTTTGGGCTTAGAATATTTAGCGTTTAGAGGTAGCCTTTATCACTTTTTAGCCACATGGCATCCCTCTACTGCGTCTTTTTTTCATATTCCTCATGGTAAGAAATTCCTATATTTCAAAAGTGGTAATGAGCCGGGATGTTAGGCCTCGAGTAAAAGTAAGTTTGCCGGCTACCATATCTTCCGAACCGAAACAAGGCAACAGCAAGCGCTGACGCTATGATTTTATTCATTACTTCGAGAGCATGCTTCTGTTTAGTGGATTGGACACATACGCATGAAGCTATCTCTAATTGATAAGGCCTCATTTGTATAATTCAAAACAGGTTTCTTGACTTTTAAAACATAAAGATAATTTAAAAAAATCGAATAAATCAAAGCCAAAATGGAGTCATAATGCAGGCATAATTCAATTAAAAAAATACCTTTACGCATAAATGCTCGAATTGGTAGGCAGAGGCACAACCAGGGCACCCACGTCTAGCCGAAGACACTAAGTCCCACAATGTGATAGGTGGCAAGCCTATCGCCAACCGGGCACATATCCAATCCCGAGCAACGTTTTTTTAGTAGAAGAAATCGGAAAATCCAAATTTTCTTTTAGTTCCGATCCGGGAATCGAACTCTAGACCTCATGCAGTCAAGTCCAACAACCGGACCTCTTCAATTCAATTCAATTCAAGTATTGAAAAGTCGTAAAGATAAAGTTTAAATTAAATTTTAAGCACCTTTTGCATGTTTCCTATTTACAACTAACAGAATTTTTTCAAGTTCTTTCATGTAAAATAATTAGCTTCATGAAAAATGATGTCAAGTGCTCTACCAACACGTTGTAAACAATGTTTTGAAAAGAATGTTGTTTGCATTAAAAAGTTCTCATCCTAGATAATTAAATGTCATATTTGTTTGAATTATAACATGTCCTTGTGATCTACGATTTTTGAAAATATGTTGTGATACGGACACTTCAAAATAGATTTTTCCATTTGTCCTTTACTAATTTTTTCTTGTTCTTTGTTTGACCTTAACTCTCTTGGACCCCGAGTTTTGAAAAATATAGGTAACTATCTACACCTCGCGTAGATTATAAGAATCGTTTTTTTTTTTTTTTTTTGAATGACTAACTTGTTGCTAATCTTGCGATTTTTACAACTTCACCGAACTTTGTGGGCCGAGCAAAGTGCTCAGCCCGAGACATCATTATTTAGATGGATTGGGCTGTTTCCTACAACGCCAGCACCAAGGGCTGTCTCCCGGGAGACCGTACCTCGACTTGGTGCTGCGTTCTGGTTACTGGGTGGACTTGGTGGAGGAGTATTTGTGGCTCGTCGCTCGGCGTTAGGCGCCGGGCGCAAAAGAGGTCTTCGTCGCCGAGACCGGCGGCGACGGTGCAGTGTTGTGTTAGGGTGGTGTGAGTTTGTCGTGTTCCGGTTTACAGTTGGGAGAATAGCGTTTGCCGCGGTTATTGGGTCCGGGGGATCCGATAACACGTGGCGAGGTCTTCTATGATCGGGGGGAGCGTTCGCGACCGGTGTGTAGTCACACGCGGATGCTATCACCAGATTTGTAAGAATCGTGTATAGCGCCAACTAAGTATGAAATTGCTTAAAGCCCGGTGAAGTTGCAAAAAATCGCGAGATTAGCAACAATATAGTCATTAAAAAAAATGAAAATGCTTTTATATTAATTACCAGCCAACCCGGAAAACTTTGTATCACTTGAAATTACTAACAGTTTTTCATACGAAAAAAATAAACTGTTGTTTTTTTTCAATTTTTCCTGCAATTTTTCAGGTTTCCTCTTCATACAACCATTCTTCTGTCAATAACCCACATAACGAAATAAGAAGTAGCAAAACTAGTCCATCCATTCAGACGTGTTGCAATCACCATGCGAAATAGGAATTAAATTTTATATATTTTTATGAAATAAAATAACAATTAACTTCTTAATTTTTCCTTCTTACCTTTCTTTGCTAAATGGGATAAAAAGGAGTATATAAGTAAGAGGTTAAATTAAATAAAGTATATATAAATAAACTGAACGGGAGCAACGAATTCGGCAGCTAGTTTATTGATATTTTTTTCGTTGTATTAGTAATATTAACTCATACCTTTTTTTTTCATTGTCGCTTCGTAGCGCGTCTCTAATCGACTATACGCTACAATGAGCTACGCTTTTCCTGAAATTTCAAAATGATGACATTCTGGCTTATCCTTTGTTGCCCGTGTTACTACCAATGTTACTACCAGTAGTAAGATGGGTAATTTTTTTTCCGTTTTTTTACTACAGTAGTTGTAAGTTGCAAGAAGGGAAATACTAAATTGCCTATCTTACCACCAAGTGACTATAATTGTTACACGGGTAACTTATTTGCCGTTATTACAACTGCAGTTGTAAGTTGTTAGAATGAAAATATTGTGTTACCCGTCATACTACTACCCAATTGTAGTTGTTACATGGGTAACTTGGTAGCATTGCAGTTAGAAGCAAAGAAATATTAATTTGTCTGTGTTACTACCTTCAAAATAAACATTGTCCATCTTCAATAAATATATAAAAGATAAAGTTTAAGATGTTAAAGATGGACAAAGTTTATTTTGAAGGTAGTAAAGTATCTTCTTTACTTTACTACCTTCAAAATAAACTTTGTCCATCTTCAATAAATATATAAGAGATAAAGTTTAAGATTTTAAAGATGGACAAAGTTTATTTTGAGTAGTAAAGTATCTTCTTTACTTTACTACCTTCAAAATAAACTTTGTCCATCTTCAATAAATATATAAGAGATAAAGTTTAAGATGTTAAAGATGGACAAAGTTTATTTTGAAGGTAGTAAAGTATCTTCTTTACTTTACTACCTTCAAAATAAACTTTGTCCATCTTCAATAAATATGAAAGAGATAAAGAACAAATGAATCAAACTTTCTTGTTTAGAAGGTCATTTTGATTTGCCTAAAAAAACGCTCAGCAACCACTGACAATAGCAACTATTGCCGTTTTCTTAGTTGTCCCTAAATCTTGTAATAATTTAAAAAACATTTATGTTTGTAATTTCAAAATAAATAATATACATTTTATTAATCCTCGTAATTGAGTTAAAAAATTCAAAATTAAAGTAAAAGTTTGTATGAATTACTTATATTATTTTTTGTTATTTGTGACCTTTTAAACAAGAAAGTTCGATTCCTTTGTTTTTATCTCTCTATTAATTATAGCCCAGAAAATTAATCACGTTATATACAACTTGAATCTTAGATATTTTTTGAAGATGGACAAAGTTTATTTTGTAGGTAGTAACACAGACAATTTAATATTTCTTTGCTTATAACTGCAATGTTACCAAGTTACCCATGTAACAACTACAATTGGGTAGTAGTAAGACTGGTAACACAATATTTTCCTTCTAACAACTTACAACTGCAGTAGTAAGAACGGCAAATAAGTTACCCGTGTAACAACTATAGTCACTTGGTAGTAAGATAGGCAATTTAGTATTTCACTTCTTGCAACTTACAACTACAGTCAAGGTCTACGAGTATTATAATATTGTAAAAAATGATAATATAGACGCAGTTAAACTGAAAGAAACCGGGTTTCATATTACGTTCTCTATAATTTTTAATCTTAATATATATAAATTACATGTCACGTTGTTTGTCCGCGATGGACTCTTAAACTACTTAACAGATTTTAATAAAATTTGAACACCGTATGCTGTTTGATCCAACTTGAAATATAGTTATTATTTTTTAATACCAAAAACCATAGCCACAACAATAAAATACAAATTATTAACCATAGTTTAAATCACTTGTCAGATCAAAATCAAACGGAACCAACCACAAAACCCCTGCCCTTAAATAAAAAAGAATCGTATTTGGTTAATCCAGTAAAAAAAATTAACACACAACAATAACTAACTAAGTTATTACAATTAAGAGAACCATGTGCTTTTTTTGTGTCTAATGCCATAAAAATAAAAAAATACATATTATAGTTGATTGAGAAGCGCCTTTAAACGAGCTAAGTCGCTTTCCTCTCGAAGGATATTCGAAGCATATCAATATGACAATCGTATTACTCATTGTTCGCCGACAGAAGTTTGTCTGTCTATTAAATTGTTACTTCACCTTGTTCCTAAATATGTTATAGATATTCTATTAAGTATCTTTCTTCACGCCCTTATCCCACAAGAGGTAAATTGTACCTCAAGCGTGGGAGGCCACGATTGGCTGAAGGCACTTAATCCCATAATGAAATAGGTGGAAGGTATAGCGCACGTATAAAACACCATAATTTTGCCTCTAAGTGGGGAAAATACTAAATGTGTATCAAAAGTACCATTGGTGGTAGAGTGCTATCGAGGAAACTGTCTTGCTTATTCGTACATTAATATTCTATGCATAATGGCTCTATCGTGTTCCTGTTTCGACGATAGGGTAGCCGGTAGACTTGCACATCCTGATGTCAGGGCTAGGGTTGCCAACCATACTTTATAATAACGTATCCTACTTTATTTTTGGCAATTATACTTTATACTTTTACATTCAAATAAAGTATGCAAAAATAATTTATTTTCAACCTCCTCTATGATGCGTAAAACAAAATACACATTGTGAAAGGTGCAGTTGAAAATGGCAATATGTACTTAAAAATGCATCTAAAAGACTATCAAATATAAAAAAAAGTTATTTCTTACCTACTCTCCATTCCCAACACTTCAGCTTTCACCGAAAGAGTTTCTTTTTTCAGTAATGAAGCAAAAGTGGCGGGAAGAGAGAAATAGATCATCAATAACTATAATTAAAAATGAATTGTTTATTTATTTAAATTGCATTGGTTATCAATAAAGTTTTGCAACATTCAAATATAACGAAAAATTTTTAGCATGTGCGAAAAGCACACAAAAATACGTAGCAATATAATATTTGAAAAATACTTTTTTGTCTTCGTAATACTTTATTTTTTGTCTATCCAAACCAGTATATACTTTTTTTTGGTCAAAAAAGTTGGCAACCCTTGTCAGGGCAGCGATGCACCTGTAATATTTTTGGTGTCTATAGGCCACGGTTGGTTGGTTTACTAGCAAAAGAGCCTTGTGCTTCTTGGCTGCATTGCACTAAAATAAAAAAAGGTGTGTGTGCGATTCACACACGATAGAAGTGAAACTTCAGTAAATCGACAAAAGAATGAGATGAATATATATTTGTGTCTCTCACCTGTCGCTTTTCCGTTGCACCCGTTTTAAAATCACAACGATTCTAAAGAAGTTTCACTTCAAAAAATGTTATTAAACAATTCACAACTTCGTACAATGCCGGGCATAGTAGCTAGTATATATAAAAACATATAAAGAACAATAGGCTTTCATCGGCAAACATTGAAAGCTCTTGACTATACGAAGAGTTTGTGGGGAAATACTGAAAATTGATTTCTTGAGGACTACGTAAAATATAGGGCAAGTATCGCTAACAGCACTCCAACCCTGTGATGTCAGCTCGTTTTTATCACGAGATCATTAAAGTGTCCACGATTGAGACGAGGGAAACCCATAAATAGGTGGGTGCTTCAGGGTTATTTTTATTTCGAGGCGAAATCGTACTACGAGTTTACAAGAGAAGTCTGACGTAACTATTTTCATAGTAGATATAAACTATTTTAAGTTAAAACTAAGATATATTTAAAAACTCTAAATATGCTTATGACTTTTTTCAAACTTTTTTTTACACCTGTAGACATTTATTAACGATATTTAATAGTAAATTAATTGCTCGTTTACTGCTATTTCATTCATTTTTTTAGATATACAAGCTGTCCCGAGGAACTTCGTTCCACCCGTTCAGTATGGGAAATAATGAAGTATTATTTTTCCCATTTTCCCTGCAACTTTCCCGGTTTTTCTCTTCATAAGAACCTTCTCCTGATAATAACTAACACAATAAAAAAGATTTAGCCAAATCAATCCAGTCGTTCGGAAGTTATGCGCTTACCAACACATTTAGCCATTCATTTTTATATTATAGATTAAAGTGTTTACTCTTCTCTTGATTTAAACATTTTTATAGTGTTTCCGTCATCGTTAACTACAGTTATAAAATATTAAGAACATTTTTAACACTTTTAATTTTCTGATTGCGATTTTTATGAAAAATCTACCAGCCTCTTCTCCACCAAATTATGAGTGTAACTAGTACATTTCTTTTTTGTTTAAATTAAGATTTTGTAAAGTTTGTACCTAATATCCTCCAAAACAAGTCAGGTTATAAATTCGACTGTATATTTTTGTGTTTTGATATTAGACTATTACTCTATCAAAAACGTCCAGATTTAGGTTATTATATGTTGTAAAGGTAGTGGTTTTTAAGAGACACTTAATAATACCGCCCAAACTAATAATAAACCTAATAATAAACTTGGACCGCCTCGTTGGTTGAGTGGCTAGCGTACACGCCTAAATACACTGACCGCGACCGCGACTAACTAACCGCGAAGCTCGGGTTCGATTCCCGACGGGGGCAGGCATTTGTGTGATGAACATTTGGGTGTCTGCATTTCCGAGTCTGGTATATATTTATGTAGATATTTCTGTGTATGAGTATTGTTGTAACACCCAAAACACATGCATATAATTTGCTTACTTTGGGGTTAGATTCAATTTGTGTAAGTTGTCTGGAAATACTTATGTTTCTCCGTTAATTTATTTAATGCATCAATTTTCCTTTCAAGACCTGGCGAAAAGAATCGAATCGGGACGTGATAATGAAATTACTTTTGGCAGTATTGCTGCGTTTAAATGTATTGTATTGTATTGTATTATGTATTTACATGATGGTTACTGAAAAATCAAAATTATCCGGAGAATTCAAAACTTTCTAGAATTTACTAGATTTAAGACATTAACGTAACAAAGGGTTGGACTCCGGTAGTGCCTGCAAGAGTGAAAAATGTTGTGCTTTTTTGATATTTTTGAATGCTTAGGGAATAATTTTGCATGAATTTCTTTAATGATCAGTATTAAAGTACTAGAATTTGAGTGGCAAAATAGAACATTCATGTAATTAATTCTATTCGAGAATCTAAAAAAGGTGTATGAAAGCACGCAAGGTGGAAATCTCGCACCTCCTCGATCAATCTCCTCATCAACAAAACCTGATGCAAAGAGATTTTCGAGCTAGCTCACAGCAAAATCTGGCTAACGGAAACCACAGTATGAAATTCGGCGACAACATACAGTGCTTTTACACTCCCTTCGTCTAACGACTTTTTGCCAGGTTAAGGGCTGAGACATGAATTTAATATTTTTTATTTGATATTGTCCATCGTCGACGCTTGTTAAAACTTCTAATTATTCATATTTTTAAAAGAAACTTTCTTTTTCACTGTTTTATGTATCACTTATGATTTACGTTTAAAGTCACATTAATATTCGTCTATATATAAGCGCGGATAAAACCGAGAGAATTAGCTAGGCTCATATTTTTACATTTCCTCAACTCTAGCCACTAATAGAGTTCTTATGTGTAGTAATAGTATCAGGCTCACCCCAAACCGCAACTGAAACCTGTAATGTTTTGCCTAATGATATGGATATTTTCCGCCAGGCCTTTAAATATTTAAATCTCATTTAAATTACGTCTATACCAATATTATAAATGTGGTTTTCATAATTCAGGAAGGCAGAAAAGGCAGGGTTACTCAATTTTTCAATACCCCTTGTTGATCGCCTAAATTATCCCCTGGGATAATCTATTAGACCATTTGCCTTTCTTTCTAGCAGCTCGTCAGAAGCGAACGTAGACTAACTAAATGAGTCATTATAAATACTACCTCTGAATGTCGAGTGCTGTGCAACCACCTTGGGTAGGGATCCAAGTGGACATCCAACCACCAAGTAGGATCAACAAGTCAATCGCAATACAGCTCATGAGTTACGATGTTGAACCTAAGCTTCGAACCAGCTCACGATTCAGCTCAACGTCTCTATGGAAATTATCAAAGAGTATATAAATACTACGTAATAAGAGGCAGGACTTCCATAGATACATAGCAAACCCGAATTTGTTTAAAGTTTACTTGAAAATGTATAATCCGTATAATTTGAAAATAAGTCTAAAGGCATTCAGATATAAGGCAATGTCATATGATTTGGGCGAATAAAAAACATAGCAAACTTTTTTTTTTTCATTTTTTGATATGAAAGTTGCGCTAAACTGGAAATTATGTCTATGAACTGATGCTTGAAACAAACTATATGTCAGCTTATGATTACGGTTTTTTTCTTAATTAGTTACAAATTACTGTCATCATTTCGAAAAAATTCAATTGAACCATCGTCTGTTTATCAACTAGCCTATCCGGCAAACTTCGTATCACTTGACATTAACAGCTACTAACAGTTTGTATGGACAAAATTGAAGTGTGGGTTTTCCCACTTTTACTTCAATTTTCCCGGTTTACTTTTTATATCATCCTGACAATAACCAATACAACAAAAAATAATTAGCAAAATTGGTCCATCCGTTCAAACGTAATGCAGTGACCACGCGATATGGGGATTCATTTTTATATGTATATAGATTATCCATTATATACATTAAAAGCTGACAATCAATTATGGACTCCATGACTTTGGACAGAAAAGAAGTGCCGCAAGTTGGATAAGATTTTTTTGTGTAATTTGTTCAGGGAAGTTTATCTAATTATTATTGTATCACTATATAGTATAAAACAAAGTCACTTCCTCTGTCCCTATTTCCCTTTGTATGCTTAAATCTTTAAAACTACGCAACGGATTTTGATGCGGGCTTTTTAATAGATGAAATAATTGAAGTGAAAACTTTATATACATATTTTATAACCGGTCGAAGCCGGGGCGGGCCGCTAGTATATTTATATTGTTTACAGGCCAGGCTTCATATTCCTACCGAAAAACTGAATATCGTAACTTTAAAACGGCTGAATTTATAAAAAGCATCTAAAGTTAAGCTGAAAATCAATCGAGCTTAAAAATGTGCTGTCGAGGGAAAAACTTTCAACTTCCATTTTAATCTTCATAATAGTGGTACGGAGTCAATTGTTATCATTTTTTGTCGTGAAAAAGTAATTTCTTTGACCATAATTCCACTGTTAAACAATGACATTTTATGACTGATTAATGAATGTTATTTTTATTGATATATTGTTAATTAGTTATTAATTTATGGAAATTTTATGTGTTATTTTATATGTTTGAACATATAAATTTATTAAAGAAAGGTAAAAGTATCTTCACGCACATATATCCGAAGCGTTACGCAGAGGCACAACCAAAAAAAAAGGAATAGGAAAGGCGGTGATCCCTATCCTGGCAAGTTGTTTCCCATCCCCACGTAGTATTGTATTATTTTTTTATAATATTGGAAGACAAACAAGCAGACGGATTTCCTGACGTTAAGAAATTCCCGCCGCCTAGAGACACCAAAGGTGGTTATGGTGCGTTGTCAACCTGAGACCGGGATGTTAGTCCTCGATCAAAAGTAAGTATACCGGCTACCTTACTCTCCGAACTGGAACACGTCATGACGTTATGGCAGCAGAAATAGGTAAGGCGGTGGTACCAATCCGGGTGAGTCGCTGCGAAACTCTACCACCTAGTCAGATGTTACGGTGTTAGTGACGGTAAGCCTATGCTCGCCTTTTACGAGCTGCCTAGCAGGAAGACAGATGATCTATTCTGCAAAGAAGCCCGGACCAACACGGGGAAAATTTCTCTTTCTCATACCACTCTACCACCAGTGCTCTTGTGGATACCAATGTTTTATCTAGTGCTCGCCTCTTAGAGCTGCCTGTTACACGTATTTCATTACTTCATACCGTTTTTAGTGTTACATTAAAAAATATCACGTATAAATGTAAAAACCCCATCGTTCTCTCGAGCATTAATACTACATATTTCTTGGGGTAATATTAACATTTACAACGACATCTAGACTGTAGTTGAATAACTTATATCTTCACGCCAAGTCCCTTATGAGATGGACAGAGAGTATTGAGAGCCAAAATTCACGATTCAGACAAACCTATCTGGCTTCTTTCACACTTATTACTTCTCATACAAACACAGTTTCGGAGACTCTTGACACCACCCTCAGATAATATCCAAGCGATCTGATCGTAGAATGTCAACCTTGGTCTCCCCGGGTACTTACATCTATCCATATTCGCATCGTATATCTGCTTTGTCAATCTTTCATCTGTCATTCTTTCCACATGACTGATCCACCGGAGCATGCCTTTTCTCATTATAACACCAACACTTTCTTTCAATCCCACTCTTTCTCGAATCTAACTGTTAAGAATGCGGTCAGCGAGCGTTACACCACAGATTTTCCGTAGCGCTCTCATTTCGACCACATTTATTCTACTCTCA
>NJDC01058101.1:0-18365 GCA_002245475.1 Calephelis virginiensis
ATCTAATCATTACTAACAAGACCTCTGGTGGTCTAGTGCTGGAGGTAATCCACTTTAAGCACTCCGTTTTTCGGCACCTGCACTTTCGGCACCTAGCCTAGTCCACTTTGAGCACCAATTGGTATTTTTGGCAGGTGCGCAAAGTGGACACAAATTTATTTTTCCATTATAATACCAATTGGTGATCTCGAATGACCCGTTTAACCTTTATTTGCCTATTACTGTATCAGCTAGTAATAGGCAAGCAAAGGGACAAGGAGATAGTCTATTATACATCCCCTATGTATATTAATACTGGAAAACAGAAATGCGGGGAGGGAGAGTCCAGTTTTGCTAATGAACAGCTTTAAACGGATATATAACTGGTTTTTAATCTATAAACACTGTCATGTTTGTCTCACGTCGAAAGAATGTCATAAATTTTTAACGCGAGTTTTCCGCTAAGTTTTCATTTCAAGGAAAAATTCTTATGTTGAATTTTCGCTGCTTGATGCCTGATTCTAAAGAATGATTTAAATAATTTTGATCTGCTTCCAAAATGCTAACACGTGATTCATAGCTTAACTAAGAATTAATATAAAAATATTTAGAGTACTAGGTACCAATAATTATCATTTATCAGCTGTTTGCCCGCGACTTCGTCAGAGAATAGTTTCGCTTTTCATATAAACGTTCATCCCCATTTATAGTCCTTTGGGGGTTGGTTTTTGAAAAAAATTAGCCCATTTTTGAACTCGGATCTATAGCTGATGCATATCAAATTTCATCTTAATCGGTTCTGTGGCGTAAATGTGTATAAGCAACAGATAGACCGACTATCGCATTTATAGTACTATTATGGATTAGTATATATTTCAATAGTTTTTCTTCATAGCAATTGTATTTTTAGCCTCAAAGTCTAAAGCTATTGCTATTAAAAGTCTGATGAAAGGTTGCCATCATTTTTTTTAATTGGAAGGCAAACAAGCATACTTATTTCTAGATCATAGAAAATATATGTTGTTCATGGAAATCAAAGACGATAATTGTGCTTTGTTAGCCTAAGTCTGGCATGTAGAGAGGTGTTGCCTATGTCTGTCTTTAAGTCTACTATCTTCTAACAATTAGTTTTAAACATGTTCTCGTGCCTTACTATTTGGTAGGTTTCCTGGGCCTCGGGGTGGGATGACCCCATCGCCTGTTGGTCGTAATATTTACAGTCAGTCGTGACTAGGAATGCAGCAGCTCGCACGGATTGTTGCAACTTACTTCTGCCGCTTTACTTATTACTGCCACCTACATATAACAGCGATGAGTATCTACTAATATCAGTAGGTACTCGTCACTATTGTGTTTGGTTCTAATGGGAATGGGTATATAGGGTAAGTGGTCTTAGGTCCTGGCCTAGAGAAAGCGAAACACCATGCTTCGATAATGGTATCTATATGCATTTGTTGTCTCTTACCGTCTCATAAGGTAAAATGAAATAAAAACTCTTACCATCTCATATTGATATCGGTTGCATTTGCGTCGCTGTTGGCTTTGAACACAGGAGGTTCCGGGAGAAACTCAATATATATATAAGAAAGTTTAATCCATATATATAAAAGAAAGTCGGGTTTGTTACAACACTTATAACTCGAGATCTGCTGGACCAATTTTCATATTTTATGATGCGTTGAATTTGTCTTTGCCTCGAATAGCAGAATAAACCTTAAAAACAATAAAAACAAAAAAATATATAAAAGATGAATCAGTCGTGATTGTTAAACCGATTAGGCTGAAAATTGATGGTGAGATAGCTTAGAACCGGGAGAAGGACATGAGGTACATTTTATCCCTTACAACAGCGAGGAAACTAGGAAAAAAAAACATTTCAATTTTTTTCCATATAAACTGAATGGGCGGAACGAAGTTCGCCGCAACAGCTAGTTTTCTAATAAAAACAACACCCGAGAACGAATATGTGGCCAGTTGGCAAAAGGTTTGCAAGTTTTCATAATGGTTTCATTGAGGAACTAAGTGTCGTTGGCTAAACATGGGTGTCTTGGTTGTAGCTCTGCCCACCTCCGATGATGTTTTTTTAAAGGGTGTCACCATTATAGATAAGGTAAAGAGTTTATTTCCAAATATCATGGATATCATTTGTATTATGCGTTACTGTCTCATGTAAGGAAAATGAATTGGTTGTTGAAAGATTTTATATCACAGCTCAAAAATTCCGAGTAAAATTGTCTAGAGTTTTATTAGACTTGATACAAAGTTATGGCGAGACATAACTATTTATATGTTATTAACATACAAACCAAATATTACTTCCTGAATATGTAAATCTTTATTATTGTTTTCTGCGCAATGTTGTTGTTTTTTTCAAGTGTATATTTGTTAATGTTAGTTAAAAATAAAAACTTTGTAATTAAGAAAAACTATTTTCTATTTCTGGTTTACAATCCTAAGTTTGGCTTGTGATGATAAACTACTAAACTGGTTTCCGAGTCGTGACAATCGACAATATCAAGTGATTGAATAATAAACGAAAAATCGTAAATAAATCGCCGAATCCCATGGCATTATTTGGACTTCATCTTTTTGTGCTTAGGATAGGATTTGTGAAATTTGATGGTGCTATTTTTTTTAAATGTTGGATTTTACATGATTGTTAGTGCATGCTTAAATTTTTCTTAATTTCTGAGTAAAAGAAACAACCTGGCGTCTTCGTCTACTGTGGTAGTGTTTTATTCAAAGTTAGACCAAGTTCTGTCAAACGAATCTGATCAAATGCCGTAAAATGTTTATGGGATAACCTCAGAAACCTACCGTTCAAAAAAGAATCATCAAAAACAATTTATTGGCATTGTAATAAACAAACACAATAGAATAGGGGATTGAGAACCTTGCTTTTGAAGTTGGTTGAAAAATGACGTGCATGCAATACTCCCATTAGGATTATACGTCAAATCTATTCGTATTTTAAAGGTCTATCCACACATATCAGTGCAGTGTCCGGGATTTTTATTTACACACATCACTGACATGACCGGATTTTTTCATTCCGTGTATTGATATTTTGTATCAATGTATTCAGAATGAAACCTCATTATTAAATCTTTTTTGCGAAAACATGAACAAAATGAACGGAAAATATCGGAGGACTCAGTAAAACTATCCAGTCTGAAGCTGAATTTCCGTATTCTCAGGCTGGCTGAGCAATCGACTCGACCACTAATTGTAAAAGTTGTAAAATCCGCGAGGTCAGCATCACATTAGTTATTTAAAAAAATCATTACCAGCACGGACACTGCTGTGTATGTATAAGTTCGTAGACAAGGTACGTATCGATATTTTTTCAATGTCGGACGGCGCATATCCGTGACACGTCCCGGACTCTGAACTGCTGTATGTGAGACCTTTAAATAGTCTTAATTGTTCGGCCCAGAGGCGGTGTCACGTGTAGTGCAGGTTGGGCGAGTTGTGCCCATTTGTTCAATCAACACATATAATGTTGATGTTCCCCGCGCGGCCTCGATTCGTACTGTTCAATATGGACAGCAAATATGCTAATGATTTTTTGTATTCATATTATTTTAATGGTTTATTCAGTTCCTGTCGACGATAGTGTACCATGAATGAAATAAACACTAGCCTATGTGGTTATAAAAAAACTATCGCATCTTCAATTTATTTTAATAAGTACTTTCGTTTCTAGAAAACAGATTTTATACACTCAAATCATTACTAACGTTCTGACCTTTTTTTGACGTCATGCAGTTCTTGTAATTTTTTGATTTGGAGAGTCGAGTTGCTGGTAAAATCGCGTAAGATGCTTTACATCTCAGTCTCTGGTTAGCAATGCACTACTAAACTTTTAGCCCTTTTAGCAGTCAAAAAAATTAAAAAGGTTTCCTCTTCCACTGAAGAGCAATTATTTAAGGCAAAAACACAAGAATTAGGAGATGCCGCTCTTCTTCCATTTTCATCGCATTCTTTGTTTGCCTTGCTTTATAAAAAAATCTTTGATTGTTTAACTACGTATATCCTGACGATTACTTAAGCTGAGATATTATTTGCGGCTGCAAAACAAATGTGCATGTCCAAATTGGAAATGCATTTTTAGTTTCTGACTCAGATTTTGATTGCAAGCAACGTCCTGAAACCTTGAACTCCGATCTTGATCTTACAATGTATTGATGAACGTTCCCCTTTCTAAATATAGGGCACAAAGACAAATACTTTATGACGTATTTGTCGTTTTGCTACCGAAATAAACTCCGCTTTGGACCATCCTGTCGATTCGTTATTATATATTTATATATATAAATGCATTTTTCTTATTATATTAATATACTCGTAGTATAGATCGCTACCATTGTCGGTAATATCAATCTCTTCCAATTTCTTTTTCCCTTTCTGCCTCTAGTACGAAACTCATTTACCTTTATTATCAGTTATTCCTGTATCTTTCTCTATATTTTTTTCTTTCTACCTTTTTTATTATATTTTATGTTGGTAATTATGTGTTACAGTTAAGTAATTTCTTTATTTTATATCGTTATTTTTCGTGACCCCATAAATGTGTTTCATGATAAAAGAATATTATGTAATGCGCCTACGGCTATTTTTCTGTCTTGGGGATTCTAGTTTTGTTCTTTCTTTTTCTTTGCCCTTTTGTAGTTTATTCGGCTAGGCCCGTCGCTCCTGGGTTTTCATTGGTAAAACATTAAAGCTTTGATGTCCTTTTCAAGTTTGGTTCACCATGTCATAGGGCTTCTTCTACTCCGTGTCATGGTTAGAAAGCTAAGTGCTCTTTACCCTCTTCATTTTATACGCTTATAACTAGTACTACTTATTATTACACGGGCTTTCATTTTTACAACAACAAATTTTTGGTTATTCTGGTTAAAGAATAAAATTAAAATAATCCTTATTCTGACTGACTTCTTCTAGTGACGTATGCTCAAAATATGTTGTCTGCTTCCTGATCTGTTTATCGGTAAATGTTTATGTTCCCAACACCTGTGCTGATAAACTATCTAGCTAATCATTTATCAAGGCTTATCTGAGCCAGCAATAACGTCTATCTTCTACTTGAGTTTTGTGTGACACATACATACTTATATTAAATCACCTGTTTGCTCATTGAAAATGTTTTAGAAAAATAGTAATGAGATATTAATGGGACCTTGTTAGTTTTTCTCTTTGTCATCGCATACTAAATTGAGGTTGTTTTTGATCAGAATCACTTAAATTTGATCAAGGTTTTTTTTTAGCTACGAAGTCGCAAGCAAAGATTTTTATTCAATCCAATCGTTTTGAATTTGTGCAGTTATTTCTTTCTCAATCATAAATGCGATATAATCTTATTCATTCCGAATAAAAAACGGTATTCATCTTTCTTCAAATACTTCACCCTTTATCTCATCTCTTCTTAGTGAACGCGATCATTTTATATATTTCCATAACAAATTCATATTTATATTTAATTCAATAATCTTCACCTTTCTGATAAAAAATGTTATGCACCTTTCCGAAAATATTTCATCTATTTTCCTATTTCTTCTTAGTAACAACAAAAATTTAATTCATTTTAACAAGTCTTATTTCGTCTTTCTACTAATCTTTCATCAATTTTCCTTCAAAAGTTAAACCAACATTTATCTTCTATCTCATCTATTTTTGATGTTTTCAAATTATTTGTAGTTATAAAACTAACAATATTTTAACATTTTTTTAAAATATAGTTGTACTGTTAGCAATTCAGTTATCTGACCTCTAACTCTAAATAAAGTATTGTAAACGGGTCAGATATCTGCGTTGCTTATTGTACGTGACATTTATAAAGATATATAACTAATTATATTATGCCTATTAGTAGGCACGCGTTTTATTATGTTATATAAATAGTCCAGGGATAGGACAAGTTACACAAATTAAACCTAACCCCAATGTACGCAAATAATTTACTTGTGTTTAGGGCAGTCAAGTAAACGATTCTAATAGGTACATAGAAATACTTGAAATATATACATAAATAAATTAAATACACAGCCAGACTAGAAATGCCTGTCCTGCGTCGGAAATCGAATCCGAGCCTCGCGGTTGTTAAGTGTACGCCAACCCTTTTTTTATATAAGAGAAGGCAAACGAGCAAGTGGGTCACCTGATGGAAAATTATCACCGCCGCCCACGGACATCCGCAACACCAGGAGTATCACAGATGCGTTGCCGACCTTTAAGGAATGAGTACGCTCTTTTCTTGAAGGTCCTTAAGTCATAATTGTTTGGAAATACCGCACTCGGTAACTGATTCCACAAAGGTGTTGTGCGAGGTAAAAAATGTCTTCGGAATCGCACAGTTGTAGATCGCCACACATTAAGATGATGGACGTGATACTTTAAACTCTGTCGCGAAGTTCGAAGGTGGAAATCAGCGGCTGGAATCAAACAAAACAATTCCTCAGTGATAGATGATATTATAGATATATAGATATCACAAAGGATTCCCCTTTTACCAACAAGATGGTCAAACTATACAATGCAATGTTTTTCATCAACCGATTTGTGCGGGTACTAGACAAATAATAAATGCAAAATAAAACATGAGCTTTAATAAAACATGCAAGTAAATGTACCTCAAAGACCTAGTTTTAAAGTTACAGTGTGATCAATTAAAAGGACTTGGAAAACATAATATATTTCTGATATGTAAACTTTTTGTTCGGTTTTCCTGTATCCAATTGTTATTTTATTTTATTGAAACAGGAAGGTATACCTTCTAGCCGTTAGACGTGACTAATTAAAAAATACACCATGAAAAAACAAAGATATAATAGAAAACAAAAAAAAAAAATTTAAATGCCGGTATTTTTTGGGAAGTTTATCGACATTTTTTTTTATTGAAAATTATTTGTCTAGTGTCCGCACATTTTGGTTGATCAAGGTGCGAAAAATCAGATTGTATATCACTATTGTAAATTATTTATGATAATTACTCTACGGTTTCAGCTGGAGATGAAACAATTATGCCAAAGGACAATGGCAGTATATTGTTTGGGTTTGTGTTAGCGTCCACAGATTTGACTAAAACAAAACAAGTCTAATTATTTTTTAACGAATTTTCGTATTTTCAATTTTTTTCTTAAAAGCCGAAGATTATTTATGATATAAAAAGTATATCAACTGATTTCGAATTAGGTAAATTAAACTCCACTTATTAACAGTGGTGTGACACTTCCAAATACTAACAATATGAATAGATTGTATCGATTATGAAATAAATAATCGATACAATTTAAATTCTTGTGGTGGTTGTGTTTTTAAAATACGCTTGATTGAACTTAATTATTTCATGTTTAACAACGATATCAATAAGCTAATTGAAGTATTACAACATTTAAATCCAAAAAAATGCTATATCTAATCATCAAATTGGCTTAATGTTTAATCGATTATACATTAAATCGAATCTAATATCACAGCTCTACTATCGTTTTTAGCAGTGACAGTTTAACAGTTAGATGTTGTTCTGTAGTTTGATGCTACAGAACACATATACATTAATCTGTGCTTCAGAATACTTCTGCGTTTGTCGTTTCGGTTATGTTTTGTGTGTTTATTCGATTTATTACTTATTCCTACCTGACCTGGATTGCAAAGAGTAAAGTAATAATAGGGAAACTGGATTGTTTATGGACTGATTGATATTGTTTCGTGTGATTACTGCTTACCCTTAGGACCTAACTGAAATACTCTTCACCGCTTTATATTATTTATACCTCCAAGTAGCATAGCGTAATATTATATACAGGCTATAATAAAATAAACGTGGAAATCAAGAAGCAAACCAGATTTGAAATCAAAATTCATAATAGTAAAAAAAAGAGTGAAATTGTGTTTACTTCATGTTGTTTGTTGTTTATTCATGATATGTTTGATTTAATGTTAATCTACCATGTTAATAAGTCATTTGATAATGACATAGAACATGACTATATTCATTCATAACCCAAAAATCAAAAAATTTCAAACTTCGATATCTTTTTCTGTCGGCTTTCCCGAATGAAAATGAACTAGATTGTAGACTCAGGAACTATTACCGAATCTTAGGCACATTTTTCTTTTACGGGACGCTTCAATTTGACTCCAGACAATTTTCACTATGGAGATTTGCCATTGTCCTTTATGTAGATTATGTAAATTAATGTATGTAGAATACATATGTTGTATTATGCTACTGATGTTGAATGTGTCTATACTAGGACTCCTTTATACCAAATTGCAACTCGAGTTTGGGTTCACATATTTAATGTATATACTTTTTATCTTTAATATCTTTCATAATGCATAGTGCAGCTTTAGTTTGGAACCCTTATAAAAATATCATTTAATTTCATTGTATGTACATATTGTAACGGCACTATTTAAATGGCTAAATCAATACTGCTGCAAACTACTGTAAAAGTATTTTTAAATAAAACTAGTTCTTCAAATTACATATTTAATGCCAATTGCCTACAACAATACAACTTCCCTCGTTAAAAGTAATGAAGAGTGATTCTTAAAATTTAGTTTCCAACCAACAGTAGTATTATTATTAATAATATTCACAAAAATATTTAAAATCATCATAATATTAAATATAAATAATGTTTTGATAATCTTAAAAAACAATTCATTTGTTCTTAATCTACGAGTAACATGGGTAGGTTCACGCAATACGAGATTATCTTTAATTTGTTCCGGTCTAGAGCGTATGGTGACTAATGATCTCGAAGTTAGTTGCGCGTCTTTTGGTGTCGATAGCCGGTGGTTATTTTCTGTTATTAGAATCTTCTGTTTGTTACTTATTTATTTTGTTGTAAATTGTAGGCATAATCACATGGAATTACATGGAAAAGGGGGAGTTGTGAAATATTGCGCTTTAAATATCACAAAAATGCTTTATTATAGTTCGTTATTTTCAATCTTAATAATAATCAAATGTAATAATTAAATCTAAATGTATTTTATAATAATATTGATCCCTTTAAAAATATATTGTTTTATAATATAATTATGATCTTGAAAATAAAACATATTTATTTTTTGCTATATTTTTAAAATATAAAAATACTTCCGAGTGTGTAAAAATAAATTACATCATAATAAAGCCGATCAATTACAGTTTCATATTAATCATCATAATATTTGAATAAATTAAAACAAATAACACTACCAATATATATTTAATTTAGATTTCAAAAGTGTATTCGTAATTTAATAATTTAGAAACGTGACGTCGTTCTTTTCTAATGTTGACAAGCCGAATAGTAGTAATTATTTTAATTACTAAAAAGTACAAATAATTTGTCTACTGAAAAATACCATTGTTTATAGTTCTTCACGCAATATTTTTTTTCAAAATCTAATTTTGAATAGACGTTGACTTATCAATACTGTATATCCAATATGTAATCCATTCATGTTCAAATACACATAATATTATTTATTGCTTCGTATTTAGTAAAACACAATTTATAACTCTTTTTCAGACCGTACTTTGTGTTTATAAACGAACACTCTTTACTCCGTTGCAAACGATCTAGTTGCATATACTGATCGCAACATACTGTCTAACAATCGCATTGTACCGTTGTTGAACGGTAATGACCACGTAGATGCTTAGTTGGCTTTTCACCACTACTTTGCAACTACCATTTGCCTAAGTTTTACTTCAAATAATTTTAGAAGCCGCTACGGCTACTGTCCGATCCCTGATAGTTCAACGAACCTCGTTTTTTACGTCGTACTCTATGGAATACGTTTTAAGCTAGGCAAACTTAATTTACTGTTTAATTTTGTCATGCATCAGCTATAAGAACGATATGTTATCATTTCTAGTGATAAATTACTCCACATTCGATGTACAATCAATACATGTTATATGTATTACGTGTGTTAACAGTTGCTCTCTCGTGCGCGAACAGAACGCTACTTCTTGGTTTAGTTTTATTTAAACACGGAAAATAGAATAAAATTATTGTGATATAAATTGTTTGCTAATGTGTTACATAACAAATCGCCGGACCAAATGATCGAACGTGTCAAACGCTTTGCTAAGGTCAAAAACTATTTTTTCATAATATAACCTAAACTTGTTCTGATTGCATTAGTTTCAATTCAGGACATTAAACTTGTCAAGTTTTTTATTGTGATTAACTTGATAACTGTTTTAAACAGGGCCACTAAAGTTCTCGTTGTAAGTTTATATTACAATTAAAAATAGTGTTTTGTTTAAAATACATGTGTTCATAAATATATGTGAGAGTTACGCGGAACTATGTTTTCGAGTTTGGTTAAGTGTAAGTGAATTCTAAGGATTTTTTTGCATGGAAGCCATGGTGGATAACGCTTCTTTTGAATATTCAGACGAATCGAGCGTTGAAGGACATTCTCCAAGTCGGTAAGATGTTTTTGTAATTTCTTCAATATGGCTTTTTCGAAATTTGTTAATTTCTTTGCAAATAAACTGCACAAATACATTAACTAAACCCATAGCCAGATTTGGCTCAAGACTGCGGCGACGGAAGACAAAAAACTTAAGTTTGCGATAGCGTAAAATACGTTTTTTTCATCACAAAGTCTATATTCATTTTGAAGAATAGAGACGGGTGCTTTGGAAGTGAACTATATATATTACATGTGTGTATTACATGCTGCTGGAAAATGTATGAAATAAAATCAGATCCTCAAAAAAAGTAAAATACAAGATTGATAACTAAAAAAATATGATTTTAAACAATTTGTACGTTTAAATTATTCCTTGATTTTTTAAAATATATTAAACTTAAAAATTGTTACTGTAAATTTTGTTATTGTTTTACGTACTGAAACAATACTTGCGACAAAACATGTCTTTTGAGTCTGTTGTAATGCTTGAAATTATCTTATAATTCATTATCGATAAGAATTTTGTAATATTAACAACATAGGAATCTATCAAAATGCTTTTATAAATAGAAATTATGTTTGAATTGACAATGATTTACACTCATCGTCGTCAATCCGGTTTTATGGAAGGTTATTATATGCTGTTTAATAATTGTCATTACGTTATTATCCTTCATAAATTGTAGGGCCCAGTGTCTTCGGCTAGTCATGGGAACCCTTTTTAGACCTCTGCGTACCACTTAAGAGATACGGGCGTGCCGATAGTATGAGTGCATTTGTGGGATACAGTTAGTATTTTGTACTGCTTTTCCCATTAAACTTTTTTTGATATATATTTTGCAATTGTTTTTTAATTATACTATTCTCTAACAAAGACATAACCTACATAACCTCAATGAAGTATGTGAAGGTCTTGTGTGGGTAACGACTTTTTAACTATGTGGGATTTGTGGAGCAGTCGCTCTTTTCGCGTATTGGTCCACGCATGTTTGCGCTATGTGTAGCCCTGTGAAGAGGAACACCTTTGATTGATTTTAAGAGGGTTATAATCACTTGCTACTCTTCCTCTCATAAGCCTCATCTCCACACGTTACGTGATTTGGACCTCGACGTCCTAGTAAAACAGTTATTAAATATTAGCAAAGAACATTTTTGTGATTTAACAAATTTTAATGGTACGTATAAGTTTTAGTATCTACTATAATGTCGTGAGCTCTGCCAAGTTATTGTCATTTCCACTCGAATGACACAATGTTCTGCGGGAAATATAAATGAGACACAGTTACAATAGCAAATTTTAATTCTGAATGCGCCATTCACTCCAACCCAGATACAATGCTGAGCACGTGTTGCTATCGTCTTAATTGTGGTACTTAATTATCGCCTGTGTGGTCTAGCGGTCCGGGTGTTGGATTTGACTGCATGAGGTCCCGGGTTGGAATCCCGAGTCGGCCAACAAAAAGAAAATTGGATTTTTCCAATTTTGTAATAAAAAAAATGTTGATCGGGATTGGAAATGTGCCCGGTTAGCGATAGCCTTGTCACCTATCACATTGTGGGACTTAGTGTCTTCGGCTAGTCGTGGGTGCCATGGTTGTACCTCTGCCTACCTCTTCGGGGATATGGGCGTGAAGATACTTTTTTTTAATTATGCCAGATGTAACATGTAATCTGTAGTTTTTTATTATCCTTATTTGCAAGATATCCCCAGCACAGGAACTAAGAGATTTGCTTCTTTTGATATTCGAATGACTTTTTGAATGTCTCTGCCAATGAAGGTGTTATCTAATAGATAAATTTAAGCGTTTTCATGGAAAGAGTTAACCTTGTAGTTGTACATTTCCTTCTTCGATCTTTTCTTTTTATTAGGTGGGCTGAGGTGCATTTGTACTATTTATAAAAGCGAAAGCATATTCATTAATTACGAAATCTTAAAAACTAGTCGACATATGAACATGAAATTCTACAGATAAGTGGTTTTTAGGTTGCAGCTAGGTAAAATTCTTAAATATTCCTCCTCTATGGCCTTAACGGGGTGTTAAAAATTGTATCAATTTCACAGTGAACCGATTGCGATAAAATTTGGCACTGGGGTCTTTGACCAATAGAAGGACATGGTTGTCTTTTTTTTCTGATGTCGCATCTAAGTCATGCAAGAGAGCTAAATAACTTTAATTTAAAGGCAATGCCAGGGTCTATTGTATAAGAACACCAAATCGCACTCGACGTACGTTTCTGTGGTGAGTGTTTCGACAAAGTTGGCGAAGGACGTGACAAGTGGTTTTGTTTCCCGTGTTCGGACTCTATTTGTGATCTGGTCGCGGAGGTGGGAGGTGGGAACTTTAGGTAGGGTTGTCACATGTAAAGAACGTGACAATGTATATTGTTTCCCGAGCTCTTCCTATAGTCGTGTTCTGGTCGCGGAGGTGGGTGGTGGGAACGTCAGTTAGGCTTGTCACATTCTGTGTCGTTTGGAGGATTATTTGCCACAACGGTTACACTGCTTACGCGGAATTTGCAAAATAAAGGCTTATTTTACATCTTTTATAATGGATTTCCGCAAAGTAACGCCTGATTCAATAAAATAAGACGTATTACTTCTGGTATTTGCTAATAACTTCCTCAATTAATAACCTATCTACTGATAGAGGAAGACCTACGAAAGTATTGTTGCAAACATATTTTAATCGATTCAAAAAAGGAGAAGGTTATCAATGATACCGCATATACAGCAAAATAACAGCAGTTGCCAGGAAACTGATCCAAAGGGCTACTTCTTCTACTTATCCAGATTATTGAAAATAATAAATGAAAAACGTTTCATATGAAAATATATAAAGGAGATACCCTTCAATCTGTATTCGAATGAATACTTAAACAAATCTGGAAGATGGTGCAAGCGGATAAGAATAATAAACATTTAACCGTTATATTTAAAATCGATTCTCTGTCATACATGTTTTATTTATTTGGAACTCGCATATCGCTGTTCTTATGTCAACGCCACAAGATCTGTTTTCGTGTTATTGTATTCCTGTATTTCAATTATGGTTTCCATTCCCTGGACTTGCATATAATCTGAAACGAGTGTACCTTTCAGTCAGTTGTGTATCTGAGTCAGGATCAGTGTGTGTCTCAAAATGGGCATATTTTTATTAAAAAGGTATGTAACATTGTATTCATGTTTGGTGTGATTTTTGTTTTGAATGGCCATTTAAGGATTTTATTTATTTGCCTTTGCCTTCCCATATCATAAAAAAATGAATATTTTGTGGATTAATTCTAAAAAAATTTGCTTTACTATGTTTTTGTTTAAGTTTGATAACTAATTAAACTGGAATTCATGTGAACTGTCCAGTCTCGAATTTACAGTTTCAAAACAATGTACATAGTATTGTTTTTAAATTGTTTTTTCCAAAAATACTTAATATTAGTTGAGACCCTCTTATCCAAGAAGATAAGATTTGGCTCTATTCCGCCCTTTGATAGCCTCACGTAACAAATGTACACATTTGCACGGGTTCACCTTTTATTTACAGTCTCTTTCAGAAATCATAAAATCTATTAATTATTGATGGCGTGATCGCTTTACTAACATACAGAAAAGGATGCAGACGAATAAAGAATATCCTCATTTTGGAGTAGTTTAAAAATACTTGTTAACTAGAAGACTCGTCGAATTCAGATTTATTTTATTACGATAACTTTTAAAATTTAGGTGATACTTATACCCGCACCTCTGTATTTTGACCCCCGACGGAAAAAGAAGGGTATTAAAAGTTAGACGTGTTTGTTTGTGACTTCCGAAACGATGGACCGACTTCGATGCGGATTTTGCGTTTGAAAGCTGAGGTCAGGCTAAATTGCACGTAGCTGTTTTCGAGGATTATTGAACATTTTCACTTTTCTAACATCCAGGATAACGAGATGAAGTATTGAGTATCGAAATAAATAGTAACGCATGTCTTTTCCATATTGTAAAATACCCGTGAACCAAATTTCATCTTAATCAAATCAGTCGTTAAATAATGACCTCCGGTGAGACTTACAACGAGATATGATATAGAAATGAATCGGAGTGTATATATGCGCATAACTTCAGAGTGACCGATTTTGCTAATTTTGGTTTTTAATTATTTGTGGAAGGTTTAAAATAACAAAAAAAAGAAGAAGAACTCCGAGAAAACTAAGAAAATATTTTGTTTTTTGCCATACAAAATGAAAGGGTAGAACGGAGTTTACCAGGATAGCTAGTTTAAAATATTTGTTAATTTTAAAGCCCGTTATCGATTGGTTTATTTTTACGTTATCTTGAATTTTATGGGTATTATCTTGCGTTATCAGATAAAATGAGATGACTCGCTCGCAGGCGTTTTGATATTATATGTAGTTTACAAATTAAATATAGTATACTACGTCCTGAGGGCAGGATAATAAGAAGTTTCTGATCATGTGGATTTTAAAAGTTGCTGCCCAATGCGTGTAAGCTATTGTTATGGCCGACGGATCCGAAAACTAACAGTTTCGTTTACATACCTTGAGGAAAGTTGCAACTTTCCGCTCGGAGGGCAGAAAAAAAAACAATAATTCCTGCTGCCATAACGCCATGGGGATTCTGACACGTTTAATTATGTATTTCGATTGACCATGACCAACAAGCCTCAAATTGACAATGCACCACTACCATCTTTGGTGCCGATATTCTGTGTGTATTTATTACGAAGTCGTCTTTTTATTTGCCTTCATCTAAAAGTATCTTCACGCCCATATTCTCGAAGCACTAAGCAGAGACACAACCAGGGCACCCACGACTAGCCGGAGACACTAAGTCTCACAATATGATAGGTAGCAAGCCTATCCTCAACCGGGCACATATACAATCCCGGGCAACGTTAAGTTTATTCGAAAATTCAAAAAAAATATAATTTTTATTTTGTTGTCCGACCGGGGGATCGAACCTGGGACCTCATGAAGTTAAGTCCGACGTCTGACCGCTAGACCACAGAGGCGATTTCATCTATATCTATATATTATATAAATGAAAGTCGTGTCAGTTACACTATTTATAACTCAAGAACGGCTGAACAGATTTTGTTTAAAATTGATTAAGAGGTAGCTTAGAACTAGGAGATTGATATAGGATACTTATTATCCCGTTGAGATGCGAGGTAACTAGGAAAATTTTAATTTTTCCTACACGTACTGAACGGGTGAAACAAAGTTCGCCGGAATAGTTAGTTTCTTAAAACCAGTGATCTTGTTGTTGATGCTCTATTTAATCTGTGCTTACCTCTTCGACCTGAATGGCAGATAGGATAGTCTTTTCTACTAAGCGGATCAGGACCAACAGGGAGTATCTATATATTAATACGTGATGCCAAAACTTTGGACCCCTTTTTACGAAAATTGCGCGGACGCAGGAGCATAAAATTTGGCACACTTATAGTTTATTTGTAGGAGAAGTTCCGAACGCTAATATTTTTTAATAATAATGCTTTAAAAGTACATTAAACCAACCAACCAACGGGCGACCACTAGTCTTATTAGATATGTCCTGAATAACACTTGTCTAGTCTGCTGCTGGGAATAGTCTTACAAATAAATCTTTGTCACAAATACTATGTATGGTTAAAAATGATTATTTAGTTTTTTTAGGTTTTTAAGTTATTTTTCACTTACTGGAAAGTGTAGGTAGGTATAGTGTTTGTAAATTATTAGTAGTAGTAGTAGTAGTAGTATCTTCACGCCCATATCCCCGAAGAGGTAGGAAGAGGTACAACCAAGGCACCCACGACTAGCCGAAGACACTAAGTCCCACAATGTGATAGGTGGCAAGCCTATCGCCAACCGGGCACATTTCCAATCCCGACCAACATTTTTTTTGTATATTAGAAAATTGGAAAAATCCAATTTTATTTTTGTTTTTTAGGTTTTTAAGTTATTTTTCACTTACTGGAAAGTGTAGGTAGGTATAGTGTTTGTAAATTATTAATAATTTTAAAGTATTATATGTAGCGTGGGGGGCCGCAATGGGAGACCATTTTTATATCCTTGGTAATTATTATAAAACATAATTATATTCTAAATATTAAGTGAGCTAAGATAAGTGAAATTACTAAAATAAGTGTAACAAATGGGTACGTTACGTAATTTCAAAGTTAAGTTGAAAATTTTGATTTAATAATAATATAATGTCATCTTTAGAGAACGTTGAAATGATAACAATGGTGATAATTCTGCTTAACACCAACTAAACTTATTATATATATTTATTAAAAATACCCAATAGAATTCCCAGCATTATCTTACTTTTTAATCTGTTAGTAGATTGGTAAATATATACTGGGCCCATATTCGATCCCGGACATTATTTTTATTAGAAAATTAAAAATATACATTTTCTATTTTTTTTTTGTTAAGATGTATATAATTGGTTATTTCATTTTCAGACATGTAGTGAAACCACTATCCGGATCGGCGCCTTCGGTCCGGGTCTCCGCGTTGGGATCGGGAGATGAAACCACGGAGGGCAAGCAGCCCAGCAAGTCCAGGCAGAAGAAGTTTCAACGCCACTTTCCTCAAGTTGGCCCAGAAGAGAGAGTACTTAACTGTAAGTATACTGGTGCTAAGCTTATTATCTACAGACTGGTTTTAACCGAAAAACTGTTTTTTACCTAAAAAAAGGCTGTTTTTACCTCAAAAAATACTGTTTTTACGCAAAAAGGAGTTATAAATGTTGTAAGTTTTTTAAACAAAAAGAAGTTATCAATGCTGTGAGTCTTTCTTGTATGTTTGTTATGCCATAACTCAGCCAATAGCAAATGTGTTTAATGGTTCCAGAAGTGGATATATAAATTTGACCAAAATCCGACAAGTGGTCAAGAGAGTCCGACCAATGGGGTAGCCGGCCAATCTATCTCCAAATGCCAAATAAAATCCCGGGGCATCGTTTGTTTTTTTTATTAGAAAATTGAAAAAACAAATTTTGCTTTTTTTAATGCCCGACCCGAGAGATCACACCCGGGACCTCGTGAAGTCAAGTCCAACACCTTACCGCTACACCACAGAGGCGATAAAATATAAAATAAATTAAATATATATTTCAAATTGTTATAAAAATATAAATAATAAAATCGCCATTTCAATAGTATAATAAACCACAATCAAACGTATATACGTACGTAAAAGCGTACGTAAAAGCATATATCATTTTGAAATATGCGGTTTTCTACTAATGAAAGAATCTTTGAAACCCGTTCATTGGTTCAGAGAATTTCCTACATATTATGAGCTTACTAAAAAACTTCGCCTAACTAAACTATCGCCTCTGTGGTCTAGCGGTCCGGGTGTTGGACTTGACTGCATGAGGTCCCGGGTTCGAATCCCGGGTCGACCAACAAAAAGAAAATTGGATTTTTCCAATTTTCTAATAAAAAAAAAATGTTGGTCGGGATTGGAAATGTGCCCGGTTGACGATAGGCTTGCCACCTATCACATTGTGGGACTTAGTGTCTTCGGCTAGTTGTGGGTGCCTTGGTTGTACCTCTGCCTACCTCTTCGAGGATATGGGCGTGAAGATACTTTTGAAGATACTAAAAAACTTTGTATGTTTGTGTAGGCAGTATTACATAAACATATAAGACAAACTGATAACCTCCTTGTTAACGTCGGTTAAAACACGCGATGCAATTAACCCATAACACACTATCACCATGTGATATACAAGTTGTATGCAATGTTTCCTGATGTTTGTATTTAAATTGCGAACAGACAATCGGTTTAATACTAAACACATTTGAAATGTTATAAATTGTTACATGGATTATACGGTTGGTAACACTGCAAGCTGAACTAACTTAACAGGATAGGTCTGCAGAGAAACCTGTCTACATATTGCTTTGAGGAAGTACTGAAGCTCTAACAACCATGAGCATGTTTTCAAATCTGGATCCTATCACTAT
>NJDC01058101.1:25349-45345 GCA_002245475.1 Calephelis virginiensis
TTGGAAAAATCCAATTTTCTTTTTGTTGGCCGACCCGGGATTCGAACCCGGGACCTCATGCAGTCAAGTCCAACACCCGGACCGCTAGACCACAGAGGCGATTTTTTTTACTAGAAAATTGAAATAACAACATTTCTTTTTGTTGCCCGTCACACCACGCAGGCACCCAAAATAATGCATGTTTTTTTAATATTGTTAACATTTGTCATTATTTTGTTATTAAAATTACGAATAACATGTCATGTATTTCCATTTAAGTTGTTTTCCTTCAGTATTTAACTCAAATAATACTAAAATGAGATAATTTGATTTCAGATTATTCTTGTGCATTGGTCGGCGACCTTCTGCTGCAGGGGCACCTCTACATCACGAAGAACTACTTCGCGTTCTACTCAAATGTCTTTGGCTATGTTACCAAGGTAAACCTACAAAATTTGGTTAATAGCATAAAAAAAAACTACTAAAAAATAAGATTCTTAAAAAATATATTCCTGGACAAATGAAACAAATTAAATCTAACCATAAAGTAAGCAGATTATGTGCTTGTATTATGGATGTAAGTCAACGATAGTAATATATAGAAATACTTAAGTAGATACCAGACCCAGACCCAGAAATGCAGACATCTAAATATTCATCACACAAATGCCTGCCCCGTCGGGAATCGAACCCGAGCCTCGCGGTTGATCGGTGCAGTTAGGCGTGTACGCTAGCCACTCGACCACAATATGTTTATAATAAATTTTAAATTTTCTAATAAAAAATGTTGCTCGAAATGTGCCCGGTTGGCGATAGGCTTGCCATCTATCACATTGTGGGATTAGTGTCTTCGGCTAGTCGTGGGTGCCCTGGTTGTGCCTCTGCCTACCTCTTGGGGATATGGGCGTGAAGATACTTTATAATAAATATCAATATAATATGTATTAATAAATTGTATTTATATGAGAATGGTCTTAGGACTAATTAATCCCAGGCATTCTTATCTGTTAAATATTTAGCATCGTTAAATAACCTTTTTCATAGTTTCAATTTAATTTTTTTTTTCAATTTAAAATATTTTTTAAGTTTATTTAATATAAGGTATTTCATTTAGTCGGAAAGGTTACTGTAAAAACGATACATTGGTTCAGTAATGTTTAATTTCGTTTTAAAAATCTTAAGACTTTATATTTCGTTCTGTTCCGATACTGTTTATTGTAATGTAAAATAAAAAAAAGAATAAATTAAATTCCTAATACTCAGACTGCACTTTCACTAGCAGATCATTAAAATATCAGTAGTGATAATTTTGTCTAGAGGTAACTAACTATGTGTTAGATACTAGTGCAATAAATACTCCCACCGTTTTACGTTTTTTTTTAATTTTTTTTTCGGTAGGTTTCACTTTTAAACCATTTTACAATGCAATATTATTATAATTTTAAACTAATTTAGCAACAGACTATTTAATACTAACTAACTGACCGCATATTTGTCATCAAATAACACAGATTATTATTTAAGGTAATTAATTAAGTGCTAATAGTAAATAACAGGCAGACGGTATCCACGGTAAGAATAATTTTAATTCTATTTTAAAAATGGCTGAACCGATTTGCTTAAAGTTGATGGGTATAGCTTAAAACTAGAAGACAAACATAGGATACCTCTTATCCCGTTTGACTGCGAGGAAGGAAGAAACATTTTAATTTTTCCCATACGAACTGAACGGGTACAATACCGTTCGCCGGAGCAGCTAGTTGCGAATATAATTATAAAGCTTATAGAGGTCGAATATAGTATCTAGATGTTTGTGACACATGATTTATGGTAATATGTTGTAAAAGCCGATCAAGGTGAACCGGCCGCGTCATGTTTCGGCAGATCTAAGCTGATCAGACACAAGGTCGTCTATTGCAATCATCGACGACTGCTTTTGGTGAAAGTTGATCATTCTCATAATAGAGCTCGTTAAGATGTTCACTTTTAATATTTTAAATCTAGAACACCAGGAGCTTAAAATTTCGCTTACTTTCGGACTAGATATTCTAAGTGTCCCCTAAATCAGAGGTTCCCAAACTTATTTCATGTAACGCCCACTTTGAAAATCAGTTGTTTTGTAGCGTTTTTTTCTTGTCAATAACCTCAATAACATATTTGTTGCGCCTAGTTTAAAAAAAAACATTTTTTTCAAGATTTATACCGCCCCCCTCTAGGCTTCCAGCGCCTACAAGGGGGCGTTATCGCCCACTTTGGGAAAGGCTGCCCTATATGATAACCATATTTTTAAAAAACAGGGACTAAAGTACTCCAAGGTTCAAGCTGGTCTTTATTACACAGATATAGACTATTATATCAACTTTACTTTAACTATCGTCTATTTTTTATTAATAAGATTTTTATTATGTATTTATGTGCCCGGTTGGCGATAGGTTTGCAACTATCACATTGTGGAATTTAGTGTCTTCGACTAGTCATGGGTGCGCTGGTTGTGCCTCTCACTAACTCTTCCCCTCTCCCACTACAACCAAACTTATAATCATTTAATTTTATCGAAGATAGTTTGAAGAAAAGTATGTTGGAGTTGATCTGGAACAACAAATAGATTCTATACTTCTTATCGTCGGTGCTTGGTGGAATTCCATTCTTGATGCAATTTACTTAGAAACACTTGTACTTTCCACAATATATTTTATTATTTTTTATTTTTATACAACAATAGGTTGTTGTATAGCCCTGATGATGCTTGTATAGCGAAACCGCTTGGCTAAACCATAAAAATAATAAAATATATTGTGGAAAGTACAAGTGTTTCTAAGTAAATTGGAACAACAAAGGCAAATTTCGAAAAAAATACTTAAACCGTAATGTCTACAATGATTGTGACATTTGGCACTCGATACTCTCAGCCAACTTGTAAAGGACTTGGCGCGAAGATATATACTTATGTGTGTACCTCAACTACTACTCCTCAACTAATGAACATAAGACTAAAGAAAGTAATACATGGCTAAAGTTGCATTATAAACTAAACTGTATTACAGTGTAATATAGAAGTGTAATGCCCTACACTTAGCTAGAAGAGCAACATGCCGCACTCCCCCGTTCTATGATAACTATGAAATAAGTGCGCTCTAAAGTAAATGTCTTAAGCGACAAAACACTATTTTTGACACTATAAAAGTAATTTGAAAAAAAATATAAAAACTGAAACTATTATCTTTTAGGTATAATACTTATCTATGTTTATGTTAAATCTGGTGTCGATATTTTCATGATTGAAGTAGACAGTTAGTTGGGTTTTGCTTTCAAATAAGGGTTCACTTTTTGATTTTTTTTCTATCAAGTAAAGTGAAATGAATCGTGTTTTAGAAACAATAGTCTTATAAAGCATAATAATGTTAATCTTGTGTATTTTGTATGGAAAAAAAAACGTTATATTGCTGACGTTTCTTACTCTTTTTAGCATACATGGACCCTTAATGTTTTCCCCGTATTGGTTCGGACTCCTATGCAGAATAGACCATCTGCCTTTCTGCCAGGCAGCTCGTTAAATTCGAGCAAAGGTTTACCGTCACTAACACCGTGACATCCTACTAGGTGGTAAAGTTTCGCAGCGACTCACCTGGATTGGTAGATACCACCGCCCTACATATTCCTGTCGGCATAACGTCCAATACTAGCCGTTGACGTGTTCCTGTTTGGAGGGTAAGGTAGCCGGTAAACTTACTTTTGCTTGAGGTCTAACATCCCGGCAGAAAGTATCGAGTCTCACGTGTCCACTTGCAAACTTGCCCAGTTTTCTCCACATTCAAAACTCACTTCATACAAACGGACACGGAACGAAACGGAAACGGATTTCGGAGACTCAGAAATAGGTTTTGTTTTTAAATTAATGAGTAAAGGAAATAATACGTTATGAGCTTCTGAGAACATTGAAATTAAATTCAACCGATCTTCTGACTTTAAAAAATACGTAACTGTTTTTATGATGCCACATCCAAAACAACGTTGGGTTTTTATTGCTATCATTATTGTTGTTAATCGTCAGCGTCAAGTTAGCTTTTGAAATGCTTCGGGAAATCACAGCTTTAGTTAAGGCACGATGAATAGTCTTGGTTATATCTTTGATATTTAAAAAAAAATTGTATCATCATCACGCCCATGTCCCCGAAGATGTAGGCAGAGGCACAACCAGGGCTCACACGACTAGCCGAAGACACTAAGTCCCACAATATCATAGGTGGCAAGCCTATCGCCAACCGGGCATTTATCCAATACCGAGCAACGTTTTTTTTATTGGAAAATTGTAAAAATCCAATTTTCTGTTTGTTGCCCGACCCGGGATTCGAACCCGGGACGTCATGCAGTCAAGTCCAATAACTGAACCGCTAGACCGCAGAGGCAATTTATTTGCAAAAATAAATAATTGTTTTTATCCAAATCTCCTTTTTAACTGAATCTGACTGATTCTAAAAAAGGGGAGGTTCTTAATTCGATTGTATGTTTGTTATGCGAGCAAATTAGGAATCAATTTTAACCTTTTTTTTAAAGTAGGTCATGATTGCGAGGTGGTCCCGTGTATATGTTTATGAGTTATACTGTATAATGCATTTTTTTTCATCACTCCTCTAACCTCATAATCGTCATGTCGTCAACATGTATACAAAATTTAATTATTCAATATAACTCAAACTACGGGTATGATGTTGATATTTATGATGGACTATTATAGTTATAGTCTAAGATCCGAAATCAGGCCGACCTACACCGAGCTGATAAAAGGATGAAACCGGTTTTATAGCATATTTAGTATATCAGAAAATATATTAAGAATGGGTTACCTAAAAATCCTGGACAATTTTTTTATATTTTAGAATAATCGGTAATTGGTGCAATGTTAAGATTTTATCCCGACTTAAAGTAGGTATAAGACGAAGTTGCAGAAGTTGGGTTGCTTGTTATTCATCTGCCCAATTGCCTGGTCGATGCTAATTACTTTCACGGGATTGGATAATGATACGGTTGTGTGCAGTTTTATTACAATTTATGTTGATATATAGGGTTGCTTGAAAAAAAATGGAAACATGAAAAACAAACAAACATTAGAAACATGTAAAACACTCGGTCCAGGATTTGTTTAGGCAAACAAGTTTTAATAGATCGCTAATATACTTACTTGACTATAAAATACGTTTTATTCAATTATCAGCTCGGTGTAAGTCTATGTAGGTTCGGATCTTATACTATTACGAAATCATGAGTTATCTTTCGAAAAAAATAATGATTAAATCGCGACGTGGTTCCCAATGAAATAGTTGGAGTCATATTAGCTTCGAGAATGCTAAGGATTGTGGTTGTGGTGAGATGACATTGACATGATATATTTTTCACTGTATCCATTTATTTGACATTTTATATTCTAAACCAGAGGTTCCCAAACTTATTTCATGTAACGCCCACTTTGAAAATCAGTTGTTTTGTAGCGTTTTTTTTTCTTTTTTTCTTGTCAATAACCCCAATAACATATGTGTTGCGCCTAGTTTAAAAAAAAAACATTTTTTTCAAGATTTATACCGCCCCCCTCTAGGCTTCCAGCGCCCACAAGGGGGCGTTATCGCCCACTTTGGGAAAGGCTGTTCTAAACCAACCAGTAATCCTTGATTCAGGTTTTGTCTTGCGCGAATAACCAATTCAGCTATATCTACGAGGTCTATTTAATATTAACATTGCTAAATGTCCACTTAAGTATGCAATTTCTTATACGTCATAAGGTTGTCTTTAGTTGTCTGTAGTATTTTTGACATAATTTTGTTATAATAGGTTATGGTGAAACCCCCCTGATCATTTGTTTTTCCGTGATAATCGGGTATCTGATCTCTCCATAGCCTAAAGTACCAACGCAAGAAGATGATCGCTAGAAAACCGAAAAGACATTTAGCTGTTATAGCCTTATAAAAAAAGTTAATATGTTATAATATTTAAAGATGTAGCTAGCAGTTCAGCAGGCATGACGAGCTAGCAAGAAACTTCATAGCTGTTTTTAAACTATATTTAATCAAATCATTATACTTCTATACTAATATTTTAAAAAGGAGTTTGGTAGAGTTTCGCAGCGACTTACCTGGATTGGTACCACCGCCTTACCTATTGCCGCCATAAGTCAGCGCTTGTGGTTGACGTGTTCCGGTTAGGAGGTTAAGGTAGTCGGTTAACTTGCTTTTGCCCGTGGCTCTATATCCCGTCCCAAGGTTGGCAACGCACCATTTCCGCCTTTGATGTCTCTAGGCGGCGTGAATTTCTTACCATCAGGAAATCCGTCCGCGTGTTTGCCTTTCAATATCATAAAAAAAGGTTAAGCTTTATTTGATGGGCTAAGTACACCTCACCTAAAGTGATCAAAGAATCTAACGGTGCATGACAAATCAGAGGCTATTATGTTATGTTCCAGTTCGGATAGCTGGTATATTTGTATAATAAGCCTAACAACATTGCACGGTGACGGGCCTATTACATCTTTGGTGTCTATACTAATGTATTTGTTATTCTATTGTAGTTGCTAATACCAACGACGACCGTCCTCCGCATAACAAAGGAGAAGGTGGCGCGAATAATACCGAACGCGGTAGGCGTGTGCACGCGTGACGAGCGCCACGTGTTCGGCTCGCTGCTGTCACGCGACTCCACCTACAAGCTGATGATGCACGTCTGGAAGGCAGCGAGGATTCCCGAACAGGCCGTGCCTAAACCTCAGGTGAAATATTGTTTCCCTTCTTAATGTATGCTAGTTGTCCTTGCATAATACGTACCGTCGGCCAAATGTTATAAGGTACTTGCGCGTAAGATAGCACAGTTTTTAAGAAGGCCCATTTTCAATGTTTTGTATTTTTTTAATATTGAAAGAGTTTAAATTACTATCTATGTAACATAGTAAAAAACATATTAAGGTTCTTGCGCCTAAGATAGCCCAGTTTTGAAGAAGGCTCATTATCAATACTATTTTGAATTTTTCAATTTTTAAAGAGTTTAAATTACTACCTACGTAACATAATAAAAAAACATATTAAAGTACTTGCGCCTTAGGTAACGCAGTTCTTAAGAAGGCCCATTTTCAATACTATTTTTTATTTTTTTAAGTTTCAAAGAGTTTAAATTACGACCTATGGGACATAATACAAAATATTGAAAGTAGGCCATCTTAAGAACTGGGCTATCTTAGCCGTATAATGTACTTCAATATGTTTTTTTTATCTTAAGTTTTCAAATCTTTTATTAAAGCTAATAATGACCGAGTTCAAAAAACCAAATGCTATTTAAATTGCACCCGCAATTTTCGAGTTGAGAGTGTTGTAACCTTTGAGTACTCGAAGGTTGTAACAAACCCGACTTTGTGTTTGATGTACGAGTATATAGGTTACGACTAGGTGTTGCCCGCCGCTACATCCATGTTTTGAAGTTATTTATAGTTACATATTGGGATAATAGTCTACTGTTACACTCAACCCAAATTGGCTATTGTTATTCGTAATTGTATTGTATCTCTCCGTTCCAACGTGAAAAAATGACAAACTCTTTTCCACTTTGACCGCCTCGTTGGTCGAGTGGTCAGACAATCGAAAGTCGAACAACATTTCTTGGTCTCTTTAACAAATGTTTTTATTACGTATGCCGAAAGAGATAACGACATTATTATCTATGCCCATTATAGCGTCAATCTAAATGGACGTATTGACAGTCCTTATGCTTGTCAAATATGCTATATTTTGTTTTAAAACTTTATAATGATGTGCTATTACAATAATGATTGTCGATATTTTATTTTACGTTCCCAGAGAGGAATATTTGGGCAAGATATGAAGCACCGTTTATTGTAATAAGAATTTGTTCAAGTGATCACTTTAAGTAAAGAAAGTGGTTTGAATATATTCTGATCACAGTTTTTGTAATAATAATGAATATTATTATAAATATAAAGAAGTAAATTATGTAAATATAAACTTATTTGCACACCACAACGTGTATAAATATTTTGGTGAAAAGTAAACAAAAATTCTTTCTTTCGTTTTTCCCTTTTTATAAGTCAACTGAATAGCACTAAATTAGTAAATAAATTAAAGTTGATTCTTATCTATGCATCTAAACTTAACTATCGATATCGATACATTTCTTTTTCTGAACAGCTATAGTAATGTCAGAGCCACAGATTACGGCCTCTTATTGGTCAGAACGGCTGCCATATTTTGATTTCATAGCAGGTTTTATCGTAGTTATTGTAGAGGTTACATTTTTATTATTTATTGTATTTATATTGAAACTTCTCTAATTGTAACACCTTCTCAATCATAAATTATGGACAGTTACTTTATTCTTTGATCATAAATTTACTTACGATTCTCTTCTATCAATTTTCGTTCTTAATAATTTTCAAAATTCAATTATTCTTTTTAAACAGCCAGTAGAGTTTGCATCGTAATGCAACCTCTACAGTATTTAATGTCCATATTTATATTTCGAAGTCAATGATTTGGGGTCTTACGCCGAACGCCATCTATCATTTGTTAAGCTCGGGTTTGATTTGACAGAGGCATATATTTCGAGTGGTGGACAAAGATGTCAATAGCTAATTTTTAGAGTCTGCATCTTTTTTACTTTGGAGTTAGGTAAATTTGACCACAGATTATTTTTTATTTTATTTTGTCGGACGAAGCTTAAAGCTCAATAAGCTACAACTTATGAAGTTTACTGAGATAGCTCATCGTGAATGTTACTATGGTTACAGGAATTGCGAACCTCGGAAGTGGAGTTGGAAGCATCAGAATATTCACCAGATGACAGTAGTTCTGGTGGTGGCGACCACTTAGATACACCGACACCGCCCGTCAGGCCAGAACCAGAAGCCATTATAGCTGCTGGTGAGTTGTGGATTTTCTTAAAGTTGATAAGAAGATATCGTGATGATTCTGCACGAGATAATAATATTTTTATGAGCATTTAAAAAAATACATGATGTGTTGCTTATTTTTAACTTAATTTTATCTAAATTTTAACTTAATTTAGATAAAATTAAGAAATTCTTAGTCATTAACAAATAGGCCATTTAAATTCATTAGTAGATTTGAATTTTGTCAATGACATTAATGAACCTCCCTTTAATATTAAAATTTCGTGCTCTCAAGACGATGAATCGTAATATGGCTTATATTGTTAATTAGTTTGAATAATTTTGTAAAGAGAAAAGTTTTGATGGAGAGTTCGTATACGAGTACATTGAATAAAGTATCTTCACGCCCATATCCCCGAAGAGGTAGGCAGAGGCACAACCAGGGCATCCACGACTAGCTGAAGACACTATGTCCCACAATGTGATAGGTGGCAAGCCTATCGCCAACTGGGGACATTTCCAATCCCGACCAACATTTTTTTTATTAGAAAATTGGAAAAACCCAATTTTCTTTTTGTTGGCCAACCCGGGATTTGAACTCGGGACCTCATGCAGTCAAGTCCAACACCCGGACCGCTAGACCACAGAGGCGATTACATTGAATAGGCTTCAAAACTACCATATCGACACAGAAATTTTATTATTAAAGTCCTACACCACTTCTGATGAATATATTTATTACTAGAAAAGAATAATGAAGCAAAGTGTTTTCCTGCTCGTATTCTTTTTCGACTTGAAACTGTTATAGGGATATCTTCAGTATTTTTTGTTATATCCCGTAAAATTCCAAATTAATTTGACTGTTCCCGCCTTGGATTAACGAGAGCCTGGTTGCGAATCACCGAAATGTACCGTATCACTATATTATAATATAGATTATTGACACAATGGCGAAAGGAATAATTAAGGCGATGATACTAGTCCTGACACTTTAGCACTTTAGCTATTATAGCTGACTGCACTAGTGGAATATTCAGTAACGTAAATTACAACCAGCCGATGATGGAGTCGTCACATCCCAACGTCTACAAATCGTAAATAAAATGATAAATAAGTACTATGTAAAGATATGTATGCGGCAGCGAGTGCGACGGTGATCCAGCCGGCGCTGCTGACGGGCGGTGGGCCGGACAGTGGGGAGGGCGGGGTGCGGGGGACGGGCTGGCGCGCCGCAGCGCTGGTGTTGGGCGCCGCGCTCGCTTGCTCTGCCGCCTACCTCGCCTACTCGCTGCTCTCTACACCGCCATACGTGAGCTTCTCTTACATACATACATATCTTCACGCCAAGTCCCTTGCAGGGTAGGCAGAGATTATTGAACGCCAAATTGCACAATCCTTGCAGAACTTTTGAGTCTGTGAGTTATTTGATCGTGGAATGTCAACCTAAGTAGAATAATACATAGGTTACAATTCATATAAAATATTTATTTTATCACGCGAGTGAAGTCGCAAGTGGAAGGTAGTATTTTATAAATATTTGTATTGTCATATTAAGCATTAGATAGATAAAGTGTTCAGTTTTTTTTTTATTTTTCTTATTCATAATCATATAGATAAGATAGCGAACAATAGATAACCCTGGCCTGTACTACCATTGATATTGTGGGTGTGTCGCTGTTTTGCCGAAATAGTGGGCCAATTCTTCAAGTTTATGGGCTATTTTACCTTCCGGATCAGTACATGACATGTAATTGCGGTGAGAATAGGTAAGAAGGTGGATCCTTACTCAGGTAATTTGCTGCACAGCACTTTTCTATCAGAGGTCTTGTCATTCAACCATTGCTCGCCTCTTAAGAGCTACCTGGAAGGAAGGATGATTTTTCTATATAGGGTACCCAGACCAGCATGAGGAAAAAGTTCCCAAGGTTTTTTAAATAAGAAAAAAGTGATGTGCGATGTGTGCAGGAGGAATTGTCGGGGTCGGAGCTGTACGGGGAGCTGGCCCGCTGGCGGCGGAGGCTGCACGGCCGCGCCGCCGGGGAACTGCACGCCTTCCTCTCCACCAACCTGCTGCTGCTGGCCAAGGTACTCCACACATACATACAGTGCAGGCACACACAAATATACGTCATGTAACTCATTCAGAATATTCATTTTGTTTTGTGAACGCTAACTTTTGGTTCAGGTTGGGTTTAAACCATCTCTAATCCTGCACCGGGCTCCTAGAAACTGGATAAAAAGCTACATGTATACATTTAATGGTGAAATGAAGTATTTCGTGACGTAATGGAGTAAACTGAACCCATCAATATATTGATTGTAGTGTGTGTACCTATAGATATAATGCCATGCGTAATGAAATTGCATGTTGTGTATTGCTAAAAATTTTAATTCTAAAAAAAAAATAGGTAACAGTTTACGGGACTGGCCGCGTTTTTTTAGACCTGCTGAATTACATGTACCTAAAGAAAGAATAATATTGTATACATTTGCATCATATATATTTATGGTCCTTCGAGCCGGATATCAATCAGCGCCCTTCGCACATATTATGGTCTTTCGAGCCGGATATGAATCAGCGTCTTATACATCAAAATGCCAGAAACATCCATTAACAAAATATTGAAAACTCAAAAGGAGATGATTTCTTTATGTTAAAAAAAAATACTGGCCGCCTAAATGCGCCAACAAAGTTTAAGTCCAGGGTATTAGACCTCTTGTTTTCAGTTTTCAGAATACCATATTTAACCCTCCAGAACGGAAAAAAAGCGAATTGATGCTATATCGACAGAAATAGGAAAGACAATGGTACCAATATCATGACAAGCCGCCACAAAACTACCAAAACAGTCAAACTGTTTCACACTTATAACCTGTTTGGAAGGAAAAAAGCTTGTCTAAATTCTTCGAAGATATATCCAAATTTGTCCATAGATCGTTAAAGTGATCTCTTTATTTAATTGCAGGTGAGACAGTCATTAGAGACGTTATCCGGCGTCATCCTAGCCGACATAGCCCAGGGAGCGAACATAGAAATGCCGAACGACACAGCGTTCAGTTAGCATATCGTTTTATTTTAACCTAGGTAATATTTAATTGTTGAAATTATTTTTATACTTCTGTGATTATTATTGTTTTGGCCTTCGTTTCAATGTATTATAAGAAAGTTGCTTTGTAAAGATGTTTATTTTTGTAGTCAAAGCTGTAGTTTTTTTTGTTATGGAATTTCTCATGAAATGGATATTAGATTTTGTTGATACACATGCAAATAAGGGAGGTACTAATACGTCTATATTTGTTAGAGTATTTGTCCGGATAGTGCGTTCCGAATGGCGAGCTGTATTTCATTCGCGTTTAAAAAGTCATGAAGTCATTGTTATGTTGAATTAAATTGCAGAATATTATAAATCATGCCATTTAATTGGTTAGAGGTAATCCTAGACTGGTGGCTTAACTTTTGTCAAAATATAATTCAATAATTTATTTAAAATAATACCGCATTTCATTTCTTTAAATTTGTATGTTTTTCGAACGCGCACACACACAGCGGCTAGAAAGGGTGCCACCCTTTCTAGCCGCTGTGTGTGTGTGTGCGTGGGGGTTCGTGATATTTTTGAATTTTCTTATTTTACTGCCATTTGTGTAATGGAACTACTAAAATTTAGTCTGTTTACTGTTAATGACTATCTTTTGAAAAAAATATTGTATTTAAAAAGGCAGTGACATAATTGCCCTCCGGAGGATCGTGTCGACCTTATTCGATTAACAAGAAAATCTGACATACATTTCCTACATTCATGAATTTTCAGATACGCGCTGTGTTCGTATTAACAGTATTATAATACTTTTAACGCAAATTGGCTACTAGTTTCAAAAAATTTTTTGAAGTAGATTTTAGTTACTCTTCATACCGTCAAACAAATTTTAAATTAAATATTTTAAAAACTTCCACTAAAAGACATGGACACCAGTTGCAGGGTGTTAATTTTTTTAATTCCCTATAAAATATTATTTTTGACTTAACGAAAATATTAAAATTAACTGAATTAGTCGGTCTGTTTTTGAGTTTTGCGTTTAGCGAAACATTTGGGGAGTTATTTTTATTTATACAAATTATTTATAAATAAAAATATCAAAGTATTTTTATGTATAAGTATCGTTGGCTAAACACCTGTAACATAGGCATATGATTTGCTTGATATGGGGTTATTTATTAAAAATAATGCGTAGCTTTTACGGAGAGTTAAATGTAGAACGAGTGCTTGACAAGCAACTGTTACAGTAGCTCTTGCCCGCGGCGTTGTCCGCGTGATTAATAGTTTTTTCATGATAAAAACTGTCCTATGTGATAATCCAAGTTACACTCTACGTGTACGCCAGATTTCATGAAAATCGGTTCAGCAGATTTTATTTAAGCAATTATTTACAATAATTAGGATGTTAAAATCACAAGACAATCACTAAGAATACAAATAAAATAAGGTTTTATTGAGAAATCTCTATACTTGCAAGGAAATGAGGAAAAATAATAGTTGAATTTTTGTCTAACAAACTTTAGCTGTCAATGCCAAAAGCTTTTAATAAAAACGTATTAAAATTAATCATGCACCGGTCGTTTTTTATATTTTTGGGCGATAAATAAAGTTTTTTGCTATTTATCACGCGTGATCTTATGTCAAAGATGGAATTATGGAAACATTTTTACATGTTTCGATCGACTACTAAAACTGTTTACGAACACAACGCGTATAGGACATAATGTGATTTAAACGGTACGATTATCAATTTTAGTTTTTAAAACAAAGTTTTGATAGTTCTTAGTTTGATATTATCATGTCGGATAAAACTCGGATTAGTCAAATTAAAAAAATGTATGAATTAGTCTAATTTGTAATTACAGTTTATAATTGAAAATCTCGAAAAAATGCATCTTACTTTAAAGTAACATAAATGACCATTATAGTCACTAATATTTATGACGTACCAAATTTTCTTTACCTTTTTGCGTTCTGTGATCGTTGAGTAACATATTTTATTAATTTGTAAATATTGTTTTTTATGTATAAATCTGCGATTTTTTCAAAGGACAAAATACGGGTGTCACAATAGCATTGCTGTGGTAGTGTACCCTAGTTCATGGTATAAATTATCAGTGGTTCTCAATATGTTTTCCTGTGTACCACCACTTGAAGGGCTTTAATCTCTGTAACTCGGGTAACAGAAATAAATATTAATATATATTAAAATTATGAACGATATTAACTTTTCTCGTAAAACCTTACTCTTAAATAAGCTTCAACTTTTAAGTGACCGATTCACGTTGATATAACGTAAAAAGATGCGTTTTTTGCGTATCTGGGATTTACATATCAGCCTGCATCAGTTGTATCGTTTTTTTTTTAATTTTAAGATATTTAATTGGATTGCCTCACGAAGGAGTACATATAATAAAAAAGCACCTCCAGTGGTACATGAATCGCAGATTGGGTAACACTGAACTATAGTGTATTTGTTCTTTTAAATTGTAAATTGCTTTGTTATTAGTATACCCAAAGAAGTCGAAAGTGATGTTATGTGTATATAAAGAACCCAGTCAGTCTTTAAGGCATATAGGTTATATTCAATGTGTCAAACACGGATTAGTTTAAGCGGTTACGGAGTTATGTTAGATTTAGATGTTATAGCAATATGTATAAGGATGAGCGAGCGAACATTGTCGAAGATTGAGATCCGATGTCGTTTTTTGACGTTTGACGTCATGCTAAGCAACATGTTGATCATTTTTAAAAATGAAACGTCAATTGTTGTGGTGTGAAATATTAAAAAAAACATTATATACTACGAGTTGAAATAAAATACACGTGTTATATTACTACAAGATTCAAACCCCGGACTTGCTTCTACATAAACACCATTATTACTCGACTAATGAATTAATTAACTCGATTAATGAATTAATTATGCTGTTCTTTTAAAGAGAGTAAAAATTGTCATTTTCAGTGTGAGAATAATTGATAATAATGACACATAGTACATATATTATATGCGTGCGATATTGTGTTTGCAGATAGGGAATGTGTAAAATTTGAACAATTAACTATATTAAAATACAAAATATAATTTACATTATAAAATATGTAATACGATTTAAATTAAATAATTTGTATTCGAAAATGACGTTAAATAAATATTGGTTTAAATTATTTCCGAACATTCCTGATGGTTTTAAAATTTTCAACATGCGTTTTTTTTATTTTTACTATATTAGTGATGAACTTCTGGAGATTTTTATTTCAAATATCTGTCTTTTTTTTACACCAAATAAATAAATTATGTTTAGCTCGTTTAGAAAGGGAAGCAAGGAGTCTTTCATGAGCAAGTAAAGAAAGTTTTTTTTACTTAAATGACAAAGATAGATAATAACGATTACAAGTTTGAGGTCAATATCCTAATTTTACTTTTAAAAATAAAACAATTTTAATATCTAGGTATTTTATTCATCATAATTATTTATTTAAACTGTTCGTTATGTTTTATGTTACGAATTTCTTGCCATAGCATATACTTTTTTTGTATTTAAACGTTTTACATAAAAACTTATTAGTTATTGAGTTTTTATTGCAGATAAAAATAGTACAATTTTATTTACTGTCTACGATTTAATACTGTGACATAGGAGTAATAGGCTCACTAAAACCAAACCGTTTTTCCAATAGGCTAGTTGAAGTAAAAATATAAAATTATAAATTACTTAATACAAGTTAAATTATCAGGTTGGATTATGGTGAAAGGTTTTTTGTACTCTCCAAAGACTACTTGTTCTAGAAAATATTAGGTATTAGGTACCATGTGTTACAAATAAGCTGGGAAATAGTTAACAAACAGCAAATTATAATAAAATTTATTTAACAATAACTTTAACTAAATTATGCGTTTATGTAAAACGATGGGTTACATTCTGAAAATAGTATTTATTAATATGCAATATAATTTCATATTTCTAAGATATTTCTTTATTTTTTTTATTGTTCTAATCTTGATCAGCTCTAGATTTATTCAGCTAGATGTCCAATAAGTTTTAAACGACGATTTTAATTTAATATTTTGATCAATAATATAATTCTGGTTTCAAATAAAATAATGTTTCCGAGCGAAGTCTAAATTAACTACATAGATAAATTAAATTCTATTGGCAGATAAAATAATATTTCTTAACGAAGTCTCAATTAATTCCATAGATAAAAGCAATTCTCTTGGCAGATAAAATAATGTTTCCGAACGAATTTTAAATGAACTTCACAAATAAATGCAATTCTATTGGCAGATAAAATAATATTTCCGAACGAAGTCTTAATAGAACTACACAGATAAATGCAATTGTAATCGCAGATAAAATATATTTTTTTGAACGAAGTCTAAATTGGCCATGTAGAATGCAACTCCGATCACAGATAAAATGTTTCTAACCGATGTTTGGTGTTGAAGCGTTTACAAACGAAATTGGCCAAGGGTTTCCTCTGTCCCTCTGTCACTTTGTATGCTTCAATCTTTAAAACTACGCAACGGATTTTGATGCGGTTTTTTTTAAATTGATAAAGTGATTGAAGAGGAAGGTTTATATGAATATATCAAAACCGCGCAAAGCCGGAGCGGGCTGCTAGTTTTTTAAATAATACTATTAAAGCTAATTTGTAACTTTCTGCAAATATAACAAAAAAGTGCGATATTATTTTACTTCATTATTTACTTATTACTTTACTTGGATAGTTCCTGAAATTTATATCCTGCTCAATTTATTGCCAATTGAAAACTAGACATTTTACGCAGTTCTGGAAAGTAGATGTTCATTTTACTCCTGTCTTTTGGGGTTTACTTTCAAAGTTATCATTCAAATTGCCAATTGTGTGACAAAGAAAAGTTTACGTTATGTGTGAGAGAGACAAAATTAGACGATTGTGTTAAGTTATATATGTTCATATTAGAGTTAAAATAGCATTGTGTTGTAACAATATGCAACATTGGCCAATCGGATATGGTTAATTTTAAAATTTTATTGTACATTTCGAATATATTTGTTTCGGCCTCAATTTAAATAGTTTTGGTATTGATTAATTACTGTATGTTTAAAAGTAAAAGTAAGGTTACCAATGAAGTTAAAAAAATATTTTGTTACATATATTTTATTTAAACTATTAAGTTTTTTGAGAATTAAATAACTTATTTTTGTTCCATAACGTATTTTCTGGTATTTACTGATTTTTATTTACCATATACTTCTATCGATAATATTTTTTTATTATGTATTTAGAAAATTATGCTTATTTTTGTAAACATTACTTTCATACACTTTCCGTTAGGTTTAAATGATTCGTTTAATATATTATTAAATGACCTTTTGTAAGGAAATATGATCCGAATTAAGATATTACATTATTTCTAAACATGCAAAATACGAACGGCCTTATATATAAACCCTGTTTCATTAAAAAAACTTTTTTTATTTAAACACTTTAAAAAAATTTACGAAGTTTATTTGCCAAAGAAAAGCAAAAATATATAATATAATATTATAAATGTTTCTACTTAGCCGAAGTAGCATAGAATTATTTATAAAAGGTTGTAACTCTAGCTTAACTTAAGCGTTTCTTTATGTTCTGATACATATAGTCTAATAATAAAGAAATAATAAAAAAAGAACAACTGCAGGAATATGCATCTAAAATAAACCAACTACAGATGCACTTACTTTTACATATCTTTGTGATAGTTTCAGTGTTTTTACCTACTCAATTAGTTTGATTATTACTAGAACAGAATTTTGCAGCCTGGTTGGTTTTAAAACTTCAGTTTTTTTGTTTGAGTTTTGATAGATTTTGGATTCATTTCCTAGTGTATGCCTTTTCTGCTTCCCTTCGGCTAGCTTATTTCAAATTATCTCCACGGGAAGGTTCCCATAGCCGAAACGAAATAAACAGACATAATAATATTATGTTCAGTGTGTCTTAGAATAAAAAAGATATAAGTTTAACTGTTTACCTTTTGTTATAAATGCATTTTTGTAAGATGTACCGTTTAATTTTATTTAATTAAAAGTATATGGAAATTATGTAAAATATATGTTAACTCTGTGAAGCAGAATAGGCGCTATCAATAGGCGCTACCTATGTCGTAATTATTTTTACTCTTATATAAAATACAAAATTACATATATCGCCTCTGTGGTCTAGCGGTTCAGTTGTTGGACTTGACTGCATGAGGTCCTGGGTTCGAATCCCGGGTCGGGCAACAAAAAGAAAATTGGGTTTTTCCAATTTTCTAATAAAAAAAATGTTGCTCGGGATTGGATATGTGCCCGGTTGACGATAGGCTTGCCACCTATCACATCGTGGGACTTAGTGTCTTCGGCTAATCGTGGGTGCCCTGGTTGCGCCTCTGCCTAACCCTTCGGGGATATGGGCGTGAAGATACTGATATAATATATAATATTATATATAATCCTTAATAAATGGGGCTTTAATATTTCAAAACTCCTTATAATATAACTATGAATATTAATTGGATATTTTACTCTAAATAAAAAAAAAACAATTAACTATTTCAGTCAGTTTTTAAAAACATAAATCCTAGATTTGTCAAGTACACCCTGACGATGGCTATTTAACATTTTGTTCAAATTACCAAATTAAGAGGTGTGTTTTATTTACACTGCTAAAAACTACAACTATCTACCTAAAGCAGATAAAACGTCCAGAAAAATACAACTTAACCTTAGACGTTTTTTTAACAAATATGAATAAACTTTATACTAGCTTTGTATAGTCAGAAATATTATTACATATTTAGTTAGTACCTTCAATATAACACACCTGGAAATACATTGCATTTTTTTTCAAAAGTATTCACCCACGATAATTCCAGTTGGGGCACTAAGTTGATATAGGTTATTGCCATTTTATATTTCCGAGTTTGTTTAAATAGGCATCTTTTCCTAAACTTTAATAATCAGAATCAAATATTACCGTAGTAGTCGCTCATTATTAACATTGCTATGGTACGGAAATATCTGAACAAAATATAAGTGGAGATTCTTGCTCAAAATGAAAAGTAGCCTCCGCACGTCGTGCTTATATTCTGCTGATAATTTCTTTTTGCAAATGACACTTATCTTGCCGACTCTGACTTCACTTGGAGTAAATGTTTTATGAGATGTGAAGGCCAGGCTCATTTTTACTAATGTTATTTCAAAAGGAATAATATGTAAGACAGTATTTCGTTTTGCGTCATTTTGGACGTGACTCGTACTTTTGGTAATAACAACTTCATTAATATTTCATGCTAAAATATCGTTCGTCATAGTAGTACTTTATGAATTTTGCAATTAATACACTTTTTGACATATTCCTAATGGTTTAGCTAAACTTTACTAACTAGTGCTGTGTAGCAGCTCGCCCGGAATGGTACCACCGGCTTTCCTGTCCCTACCACCATAGCGTTAATCCTTGCTATTGTAATCCGTGCTGGAGGGTAGTCGATATATTTATACACGTGGTCAAAGCGATGTAAACAAAAGTCATAGACGATGGTTGTCTTTTAAGAGGAGAGCCGTGTGCGTGTTAGCTTATAAAATGAAAAAAACATTTTACAAACAAAATTACAGTATTTTGCAACTAGTAATAAATTGATGTGTTAAAATGACTTTTGCAAATCGAAAGGAGGCTCATATCGTAATGTTCTACTATGGTATCACTTGTAAACATATATCTTGTTAGTTTCATTTTGTAGTTGTTGAAATAGTTTTTATGGTTGTTTCCTAGACCAGCATATTTATTAAAATTTTGTTAATTGTGATAATTTATTGATTGCTGGTTAAGTGCAATTTATTACGTTTTAAGGTTTCTAGATTAAGATTTTGTTATGATGTCATTTTGTAAATATAACTGAATGATCGTTTGTTAAATGTAAATAATAGATAGAGGTATTTGAACTGGAATTCTCGTTTTATTTTGATCTTGACTATAAAATATTCCTGGTGCTGGATTGCAGCGTTATTGGCTTTCCTGAAAAAAAAATGCATTCCGTTTTGTGGTCTCAGCATCAAGTATGCTGGTCCGCACCCGCCGAGGCTCTTAGGGTTGC
>NJDC01058102.1:5525-19700 GCA_002245475.1 Calephelis virginiensis
TGATATTTTTGACACAGAAATCATCAACTATTAATTCATGTTCTAAAAAAATGAAAGATCCGTATTTAACTACTTCATGTAGGCCAATTGCATTGTTTGTTGTTCTGGGAAAAGTTACGGTATATTTTTGTTAAAGAAACATATGATTATGGTTATAAATCTATAAAATTTATGATAAATGTCTCAGAATTGCATTACCAGCTATAAAAACTTCTCCATCAAATTCAATCCAAATGGAATGTGTTGACTGTTCCCTTCATTTACACAGATAGTTCTTATCGGACCATTTTTTTTAAGGTTGTCATTCTTCCACTCCTCCCCTCTACTTCGGTTTAACTTGTCTCGCTAAGTTGGTTGACTCAGGAAGCTTCCGGTCTTATCTACGGTGAATCTCACCTCATTTACATGTAAACCCTCTTAATAAAAATTAGAAATACTATTTAGATTTATATTCAATTTGCACAAGGATGATCATCTGTCCAAAATTTCAATCTTAGCTAAGTGGCTTCCCATTAAACTTCGTCGTGATGTCCACATGCTCTATGTGACTGTAGACTGCTCCACCTTAAATACCCAGGTCACGTAAGGGAAATTTGACCTGAAAGAATTATGCTCAGCTCAATCTCTGTATTTGCGCATCCCTCCACATATACAAATCTCTATGAGCACTTTTTTTCCATGGAAGCTCTAAAGTTTAAATTCTTATAAACTTTATTAAACATGCAATGTTTGTAAAACCACAGCTGTGTTGATGATAATTAATATATTGTTTTCTTCCATGTATTCCATCCTAATACGACCGCCCCGTTGGTCGTGGGGTTAGCGAACACGCCTAACTGCACCAACCAACCACAAGGCTCAGGTTCGATTCACGACGGGGGCAGACATTTGTATGATTACGAATGTCTGCATCTAGGTATTTATTACATTTGTGTTGGCATCTATTTTCATTTTTAATATTTACATGTATCAGAATCGTTGCATTACACTCATGACACAAGCATAATATAATTTGCATATTTTAGAGTTAGATTCAAGTTGTGTACCTGTCCATGCATACTTATTATTTATTGTAACTATTTGCACCGTGTAACATCGCTTATGACGTGCATCATTGTAAAGTCTTAAGTTTAAAACGTGTTAATTTAGTATTCCAATAATTAATCAATAGTATACCAAAACGTTAATGAAATACTTGGATTTTTTAATCTTAACTAAAACCCTTAATTTATATTTATAAAATAATATCTTTATCTTCTTTCACATATAAAATATCATATATCACTGTTATACCTAGTAGTTATGTTTACTTTTACTCATACTAATAATATATCAAAATGCTGTAGTGAGGTAAACACCAATCCTTTATTATATAAATATTATTTTTTTTGCAAAATGATCAAAGTTAACATGTTTTTTTATTAATGAATCACTCACTCACTCACTGTTTCTTTTAATAAAAATAAAGTAGTGGGTTATTGTTCTTTCTAAATTCACATTAGTCAAGTACCTATGTTGGATTATGTATAGTGACCTTAATCTACGGCTTTATTATGTTAGGCCTTTGCCTAACTTAAAGTTAAAAAAAAACAAATATATAATAATTATAACCTAAAAACTAAAACATAGTGAACTTAATTACAAAATTAATGCATTAGTCTATTATCATGTATGTTAATGAACCTCACCGTTTCTTTTTCATCATCGGAGTTAATGTACATATCACATGGTTTATTAGCAACGAGAAAGTCATCACTTTCGTATAATATTTCGACGGCCATTTGAATTACATTTACCCGCGATTATTCAATTTCTTGTGCCATAAATAATTAATACAGTCACAGCTTACAGATACAACGAACACAAAATTTTATTAAATCACCTTCGTAAATGTACTTACTACCTGCTGAAGATTCTGAATACTGAAGACTTTATTAGAAACAAGAAGTTTTAAGAAAATTACATATTTTTAGACAACAGCAGTAATAAATGAGTAGGTATACTGAAAAACATTTGTGCTAAAATTTAATAAAACATTGTTTTTTTTCTTCAAATAAATTTTTGAGATTTTATGGTTTTATTTTGTCAGATGCCAATGCCAAAAAATAAAAATATTAACCTCACTCAAAAACTAACGAAAAAAACTAGAAAACTATACACGCTATACTCTATTAACTGTCAATTGTCATTTGTCATTAGGGATGTACAATGGAATAAAAAAAATCATTCTCAAAACGATGATTATTTATGTTTCTAATCGTTAAGATCAATGAACTACTAATCGATATTATAGTATAAAATAATCGATTTCCATATTCATCGATTTTATTCTATTTATTTTTAAATTTAAAATAATCATCCAAAACTTTTAAATGATCACAGTTTACTAATTTAGAAAGCACATAAGAATGACATGTTTTGGATTAATCAACATCACAACAATTTAAAGAAGAATAATAAAAAAAAAACCAAATTATTTCGAAGAATAAACTGGATGTCCGTGAGGTTAGCGTTTTGACTGAATTTTCGTCCTGGTTTTAGTTATTATGGCACCTGCCTTCGTAAAGAATCCTGAAATTGAAGGAAACTGCAAAAAATCTTCTTACTAAAGCAAACCACAAGATTTTTTCTCCGTGTTGGTTCGGGATCCTTTGCAGAATAGACTATCTGCTTTCCAGCCAGGCAGCTCGTAAAAAGTGAGCATAGGCTTATCGTCACTAACAAACATAGGTGGTAGAGTTTCGCAACAACTCGCCCGGAATGGTACCACCGCCTTACCTATTTATGACGTGTTCCGGTTTGGAGGGTAAGGTAGCCGGTCAACCGGAATATTCGTGTTATCATGTTTTTGTACGATAGCGCAATAAATGAATATTGTATTCTACCACGTAAATGATAGTATTTTCATAGTGATAATTGAAGCAAATCGTGCAAAATTATTCCCTTATTCCTTATTTAATAATAGGGTAATTTCACTATCTGATATTCCTTAATTTACTCCGATATGTACTCGCGCTCGCGCTGCCACTGCAGTGTTTCAGGTGTTGCTTAGAGACACGGTTGACGATGTCCGTTATTTTCATAAGTCTGCAGTGTCATAAGTGAGTGCAGGGAAAAGTGTGAATGTAGCGTTGGGTAAGCTATTCCAAAGCGAGGTTTTGAGTCAAAAAGCTAGACTCGCTTTGCATAATGATGTGCTTATTTCAATGTTATTGTATGGAAGCGAGAGTTGGGTATGTCAGAAAAAGCATGAAAGTAGGATAAATGCGGTCGAAATGAGAGCACTACGGAAAGTCTATGGAGTAACGCACGCTGACCGCATTCGTAACAGTGAGATCTGAGAAAGAGTGGGATTGAAAGAAAGTGTTGGTGTTAAAATGCGAAAGGGCATGCTCCGCTGGTTCGGTCATGTGGAAAGAATGACAGATGAAGGATTCACAAAGCAGATATACAATGCGAATGTGGATGGATGTAGGTACCCGGGGAGACCAAGGCTGACATTTCACGATCAGATCAATCGGATATTATCCGAGGGTAGTGTCAAGAGTCTCCGAAACCGGCGTGTTTGTATGAAAAGGGTTATGAATGTGAAGGAAGCAAGACAGGTTTGTCAGGATCGTGAGGTCTGGCACTCGATACTCTCTGCCTACTTCGTAAGGGACTTGGCGTGAAGATATGTATGTAAGTCTGTGTTTGAAAATAGAAAAACTGTTAAGAATAAAATCGATTTCTAATCAATAACTATGTAAATCGATTATTATTGACAATGAATCGATTACTTTACATTCTTATTTGTCAATTTAGAATTTAACAATTGCCTATTTCGGGAAAGACAAAAGAAAGAAAGAAGAAGAATAATTCAAAACAAGGAAGGAGTTTTGGCGCCATCGTGAATGAAGATGGTGGTATTTTTTTCACAATTATAGAATTCAGTGTAAAATATGGATAAAATTGGTTAATTTAGGTGGGAATTAGTTTGATTTTGTTCAGTGAAAGTGCACTAATGAAATAATCATGAAGAAATTAGTGTATCGTGAATTTCCTCGCTGCCGCCAAATCTCGTAAACGAGCTTGTGTAACGAAACCACCGCTTTACTCAAGACCCAGACAAGACTGTGTAAATAGTGACTAATGAATAAAATAAAGAACTAATACGTAAGACATAAATTGAAAATTTATAACAAGAAAAAGATTTATTAATACGGAAGACGTGGCTGTATGGACACAGATCCTTTGCCTTTCCCCGACTGGGATAAAATTAAAAAACAACAATCAAAACAAGGAATATAAATAGTGCTCTTAACTCTTTATCAAGAGATTCAAAACCATATATAAGAATATATATGTTGTTCAAAACATCTAAAATTTTTAGGTAGATAGGTCGATATTTTTATTTTTAAGTTTATATTTTATTCAATTCCATTTTAAGGTTTTATTATAATTTGCAACATAATCAAATCCAATGGTTTTAATTTTGTAACGCACCTACCAAATTCTAACTTGTTTGGTGTGATAACTAGAAAATCAGTAAGAATGTTATGTATTTTACATATTTTAAGTTTAATTATTTTTCCTTTTTGTCTTAGGTATACATAATTTTGGATAAACCATGAAGCGCGCTAAAAAACATAGAATCAAACATGAAATACCTGAAACATCCACTTCAAGACTTAAGGATAACGTAGATCACGACTTAGCATACTATATTCACGATAGAGTAGACTTAATGCATCAAGTTTTTTCAGTAATTAAACCGAAAGAATTAAAATCTTTAGCTCCAGAATGTGTGAGGCACATTTCTTTAGATGATTTACAAGAGCTATGTACTGAGGAGGTAAGATAAGATTTCTTTCAGCCTGAAATAGTTTTGATGAGTCTCTCGATTCTATGTACATAACTACGAAATTTGTTATTAAGCTATAATTATATCAAAGAATATATATATATATATATATGTGCTAGTGACTTAGCGTGAAGATATGTGTGTATGTAAATATTATCTCAACATTTATTGCATAGTTTTGTAGTATTAAGACAAATTATTCTAAATATAATTTTGTGCAGTTACCTTGTCTAGCCCAGCTATATTTAACATGGGATCATTAGACTGCATGTGGCCTGCCAGGATTTTTTTGACTGTTCATCTGGTGTTACTTTTTTCAACACTTCTTGAAATTTTGTCCATAAGAAAACGAGAATGCTGAGGTAATAAGTCTCGAATAATAGTACTGTGTTACAGTATCAATAATAGCACTACACACATTTATGAAAATTTATCTCTTGTTACCTTTTTGTTTTTACTTTGTGGCCCACCATATATTACTGACATATATTATGTTGGTAATATCCCTTTAAAAAAGTTTGAGCGCCATAGGTCTAGCCACACTACAACAATCAATTAATACATACATGGAGATTGGAGAAAATATGTTTCAAATTTTTAACTACATACTTTACCATATCTCAAAATTGCTTAACTAATTTATAATTTGGTTTAGGTGTTAAATAAAATAGGATATTAAATTTAAAAAAATATACTGTATTGAAGTTGTAATGTTAAAAATATTACCTAATACTGCCAACCAGGCATAAAAAAACCACTTTAGAAAAAAATAAATAAATATCATAGGATGGAACAGTATTTCTACTTCTTTTGTCTTATGAATAAACATGGACTAATGTAGCAGTAATTAAGTTGACATTATAGTTTCTATGACATTGTAATAAAGACTATAATACTAGGTTGAACCTTTGAGTACCTTACTCTGTGTTTATTAATAAAACGGTTAGTGTTTGTTTTTTAAAACAATATGCTTATTTATTTCAGTTATTAGGTATAAGTTCTAAACGCCTGTGTGCGATACTGGATGGTGCTGAACCTCCATCAGATACGGAGTCCTCCAGCTCTTCACCAGAGTTGGAAACTATATCCTTGGATAGTATCTCTTCTGATGATGAGATATTGAGTCAGCCTAGCTCAAAAGGAAAAAAGGTATTTGTTTTTAAATGTACCACAGAAAACTGTTTCAGACATTTTCTGTATCTTAATCCACATAATGTTGTACAATCATTTTTAGCTTAATTTGTTTTCGAAGATAGTATTTCTTCAATCTCCATTTAATGTAGATTGGTGTTAATAGAATTTGAAATTTTTGCATGAGTTGAGAATCAAAGCTTCGATAGTGAACTGTAAGCAATGTTGCGTAAAAGTCTAAAATCTATAATGACGCCCACAACTCCCATGATGTTAAGAGATAACTGCGGCCTATAGACACCATAGATGTTGACGGTGTGTCACTATCCTGAGGCCAGGATGTACGGCCTAATGTGCAAGTTTTCCAAATTTCCCTACCTTCTGGTCATGACAGATTCATTATGGCGGCAGCAATAGGTAAGTCAGTGGATCCCTCTTTGTGCATGTTGCTGCACACCACTCTCACCAGTGGTCTTGTTAATAATGACCTATTTAACCTGTGCTTGCCCCTTACGAGCTGCCTGGTGCAGAGGTAGATGGCCTATTCTATGTAGCAAATTTAAATGCTGGGGAATGTAGACTAGATTTAACTAACATTTTTTATAAATTGAATATATCTTTTATTTCAAATGAATTCCATTGTATACTGTAGCTGTCTTCATTTTGTGTTTTTGATTATTGGTTTGGTGATAGAATTCTATGGGTCACTATGGCCGTCTCTTTCTTTCTTCTCTTAATAGCTCGCAACAGTATTTTGGCGGTTCTTGGCTTTAATGCTAACCGCAAATGATTTGACAGTGTCACAACTCACAATGTGGAAATCTCAATGTAGTGAAATCTAGTTTTTAAACTTCATTATACATCTTTACATTTAAAAGACATTTTTTTTTGTTACACTTTTTATAAGTCCACAACAATTGAGCTAAAGATTTATCGTTCAACTTTAAGGAAACCAGAAAACAACAATTTTAATTTTTCCCCTACAAATTAAACGGGTGGACCGAAGGTTACCGTAACAGCTAGTATATGTATATTTTTTAATATATTTTAGTTGTGAGAAACTTGTTTTTTAAATATTTTGTGAAATCATAATAACTTGTATATAATGTAATGACTTACTCAAAACGATTAAATATTTTCCAATAAATACTACTAACGGAAGTTGTTTTTGACACATAGTTTTTTAATTGGAATATTATGTTTATAACTACTGTTTCTCAATCAACTAAGCTCTGGACTAGTTTATGTAGCTATTTGTATACCCACATAATAATGCAAAAATGTGTAGAAATTATGAAAACCTTTATTTAAAAATATTACAGAACTCTTTAAAAAAACTCTCTACTGCCTTATTAATAAAGGTAAACTAAAGTACTCCAATTTGGTATTAAAAATCTGTAACACAGTCTATAATATTAACTTAACTTTACTGTTCACTTAGTCTTTGTTTATTAATATGACAGTCAAGATCTACTTGAATATGGAACTTATTTTCGTTAATTCTTCTAGCATAAGCATAAAAAACATAGCAAGTCGAGAGGTAAGCACAAACGTCGTTCTTCCAAACAAGATGAAGAAAATAGTAATGACAATGAAGATCAATCTAAAGCCACGAGAGCGGGACTTACGGTATTGGAGCTATTGGAACTGCAGGCTAGGGCAAGAGCTATACGGGCCCAACTGCAGAGAGATCAACGAAGTAAGCAAAATAAAAAAATTGTGTGTGTGTGTCCCTGCGTGGGTGTGTGTGTTCCTGTGTGGTTGTGTGTTTCCCTGGGTGTGTGTGTGTGGTGGAAGAAGAAGAAAAAAAAGGTATTGTAAATATTAGCTAAAGAATAATAATAACTGATACTTTCTTAATTTATTTGCAAAATATGTCTGTGTAGTTGTAAAGACTAGTCTACCCCACAGTTACACCTGGACCATAAACCAATAAGTATAAGTTATATTATTTCAATGATTTTAAAAAGTGAAAAACTACTCAAAATAAGTTTTACAGGTTTCTCCAGACAAGATTTAAAAAAAAATCGATTCAGTTCAAGTTTAGAACCATTCCTGCGTTGCAAATCTCAAGTGTTGTTAAGAATGTCATCAACTAGCAGTTTCACGCAGCTTCGCAAATCAAACATTTCCTCTTTATAATATTAGTACAGACAAATCTTTTACAATTTTATTGTGGGCATATACAAATTAGGTGTTTGTACGTAATTGAAAATAGCCCCTATTTGACTATTAACTACTTCTTAGTTACTTCTTTACTCTACATACTTTAAAATACTTTTTTTTCAGCAACTTGCCCCGAGTAGAGATCCACCTTTTCTTTTATTTCTCTAGTAGGTTTTTTCTACTTTTTAGGTGATTTTTAAGTATTAATGCCGTCTTAAAGACACATTCATGTTACAGCCTAGAGATTTGTGTAGCCGGTAGACCTGTACAATAGGCTTCATTAAAATCACAAGCATTGGACAGTGGGGTACCTGTATTATCAATGGTGTCTATTAGGCACAATAATCGCATATCAACTATGTTTGTTTACTGACTCTACCGCAAAAAAATATATCAAATCTAGGATTAGTGAGAATTAGTCTAGTAGAAGTCAAGTACGGTCTGTGATCACAAAACAAAGCTGAAAAAATGCAACATTTGACCTTTCTTCAAAAGTAATACTTTGCTCTCTATTCTCCTCGCTACTTTTGATTTGCCTCTGTGGTCTTGTGGTCTGATGTTGACTTCATGAGGTTCTGGGTTCAATTGCCAGATTAAACAATGCAAAATGTGTATTTTTTTAAATTTTTAATCATAACAATGTTGGCCGGAATAGATAACATGTAGGTTCCCTCTTATCACATTGTGGGACTATAAGTGCCTTTGGCTACTCGAGGGTGCTTTGGTTGCACCTTTGCTGGCCTTTTAAACGAAACGAGCCTGAGACATTTTTTTTTAAAGCAAATTGTTGAAGGAAAAATTGTTATGTGTATAAGAAATACATGCTCCTAATTGACAGTAATGTCCTACCAATCTGAGATCAGTAGGTAACCAGGTAGGGCTACCTACTGATCTCGATCGAACCACATGCAATATTGGAAATTGGATTCGAGTATATCATTTTAGATACTTACTCTTAAACACAATATCGGTGAATTATTAACTTTTAGTTAATAGTAAACATACATTATTTTATCGGATTAATTGAATTTATTTGTGACTAAATGTCAATATGCTGCTAGTACTGTGTTCAAAAGTACCTAAAATGACATATTCAATTCCAATCTCATATTCGCATGAGATCTAGATTCAAAAGTAACCAACCCTACAAGTTATTTCTTTCGTATTCTATTTGTATTTTATAATTAGGTCACCTTCAAATAGGTATCACGTGCAATACCTAATTCAATAGTAATTTTTTTTTCTAAAATAATATGTGTGTTCAATTACAGGATCACCAGAACCAGCTGAAGAAATAAAGCCAAGTCAATCTGATGATGAAGTAGAAATAAAGGAAGAGCCAGCTGAGGTGGTTGAAATCAGTAGCGATGAAGAGAAGCCAAATGTCAAGGACCTAGAAGGTAATTTCTTTTATTTGTTGTAAATTGCAAATTCAATAAAATGTCAAAACTGTGTTATAATTATTTCTAAAGCGTTCTTTCGGATGTTAATATTTTTTGACATAACATGTAATATAATTGTTAACATCTAAGACATTATAGCATTAATTTATCAATATTTGCAGTTCCACGCAAGTTAATCCCCTCATTTACTTATAATTTTACTACTGTCACTTAAATCATAGATACTTTTAAAATCAAAAGCCAAACAAGGGAATAAAATTTCTGATTGTAAGAAATATATGTAACCTATAGATACCAAAGTGCATTTGGATAGTATTTTTTTAATAAAATATTCTGTTGTTTAAGACTAAGAACTCACGGCGCGGTTTTTACCCGCGCCCGCGGCAGTTGCGGGCCCGCAGATTCCGTAGAATGTTGATTTATATGCAAAAAGTAAGATCACATTTCACGACGCGATTTTCACCCGCAGCGCCTGCGGTTGTATGCGGTTCCTGCGGCAGCGGTCGTCTGCCCTGTCGTGCGGGCGGCGATCTTTAGCCGCCGCCTCGGCGGGTTGCAACCTCGGGCTCTGCGGTCGCTTGGCGGGCGAACATTCTGTACTATTTGTACTAATTATTTAACCGCAACCGCCGGCCGCGCGATAATCAACCGGCTAGTTTGCGGGTTATAATCACAACCGCGGCGGCTGCGGGGCCGCAGAAATTCCCGTCTCGTGAGTTTTGAAATAAAATCGCAAAACCGCTACCACCGCGGGCGCGGGTAAAAATCGCTCCGTGAATTCTGCCTCTTAGTCATTCATTAATTGCTCAAACTAACAGACTGTATTATTAGAACTGAGAAATAGACTTATAAGGTGGGAGATGGCATTTTACCAACATTGAAACTAAGTAATGTTATTCAGATCTTAGGTGGCGCGAATTTTTTTGTGTTTGCCTCATGAATAAAAATTTCTCATTTACTAAAATAAAAATATTTATTTTCAGATAAATTATCTAACAAAGAATCACAAGGACAATCAAATAAAGTCACTAAACGAATAAGTGATCTTATAATAACGGTTCCCCAGACAAAGCAATCCAGAAAGATCAAATTAAATAGACCCAAAGCTGTGGCTATAGAAGAGAGTTCAAACGATAATGTTAAAAATAAGGTAACCAGAAGCCTTCCTACAGAAACAGAGGTTCCGAAAGAAAAAGAAAGTAAAAAGAAGAAACAGAAGAAAAAGCAAAGAAAAGAAAAAGATAGTGATCAAGATGAAATAACTCTTCAACTATCCGACACAGAAAAAATGGATCTTTTAGAAGATTTTGATAGAAAAAATTATGACAATGTAACTACTAGTGAAGACTCGGAAGGTAGCTCAGAGACAGATAGTACGTCGAGTAATAGTAGTCAGGAAAAATCAGTAAATAAAGTAAAAGAAGATTCCACGAAACAAGTTCAAGCAGGTGATGCAAATAAAAAACCCAACTATAAATCAAACGACATTGACAAGGATGTAGGAGCACCCACTGAAAAAAGTAAAAACTCCATTGATTCTGACATTAATAGTGAGACTGATAAAGAGTTTTCTTCAACAAAAAATCACGACGATAAGTCAAAGGAAGAAGACCACGTTACAAAAAATACATGCGACGCAATAAATATCTCTACAGACGTACGATTCGATTCTAATCCAACTGAATTAAATGGCAACAAAGTGAATGAACAAATTGATAAAGTCTCCAATGAAAATAAATCTTCTAATGATGTTAACTTGGAAAATGAAAGAAGGAACTCAGAGGGTTCTGGAGGTAAAGAGGTATCTAATAGTTTAATAGTAACATTCGATTCGAACGAAGCTCACAAGGAAAACGACAAAAATGAGGATAAACTTATAATGGCTAATTTAGACATAAGTAACATTGACTCATCTCCTGAAAATAAAAATGCAGAAAATAATACAATAGATAGCAGTACAGAAAGGCCTAGTGAAACTAAAATTGATTTAAATAATCCTAGCGCTTTTCTTGTTGACAACGTATGTGATAATGGAAAGGAAAATGATGTAGAAGACGGTGAAATTAATTCAAATAAGGAACTCTCTGAAGGCGAAATATCAGAACACCAATCTGAAGTAGTTTGTATATCGGACGAGGAAGTGAAAAAAAAGAAGAAGAAGAAAGAAAAAAAAACCAAAAAAGAAAAATCGGATTTTCGGGAAGGCGCTGATCAAAATTTCTTTAGAAATAACGATAAAGGAAAGACTCTGAAGAAAGAGCCTGAAATCATTACTATTGACGATGAGATTTTTGAACTATCGGATGATTCGTCTTGTTTTGAAGTTGAAGGAGTAAACGTCTTATCAGAAGAACCTACGACTGAAGAAATTGTTGCATTGTCCGCTAAAATAGACGACACTATTGATAAAGAAAGCAACCAAGAAGAGCATGATACAGAAATGTCATGGAAAGATCGGTACTTAGGTAGTACAAAAGTAAAAAAAGTCTTAAGTACATCAAACATACTTAATGCTTTGAGAAAAAAGAATAAGGAGTTAAAAAGAAAGTTAGAGGAAAAGAAAGTAAAAGATTTAGAAGAGGAAAACAAGTTGAAAGAGTCTGAAAAAGAGAAAGATGAAATTTTGGACAATCTTGTAGAAGGATCTATAGACCATTACAATACTTTAGAAGGATCAGTTAAATATGTGGATCCTGTTTCACAAAAACCGCAAGAGACAGCAAACATATCGAAAGAAATGGAAAAAGATGCAAAACAACTTCTGAAAATGTATAAGAAATTACTAAAGTATAATGATATGAATCGTCAGAAAGATCCAAGTAAAAAAAAGAAAAAGAAAACTAAAAAGAAAAAAGATAAGGAAAGTAAGGATAAATAACTATTGTAAATAATTATTTATTCTATATAGTATATGTTTTAGTGCTGTTTTTTTAAATAAACCTTCCACTACTAATTTTAATAATAGTAAATAATATTTTTAATTTTTAATGTTTATGCCACTTATAAAAGTTAGTTTTTGGCGAGCTTTCACTTTATGCCAATTCAGAAACTAAGTGCAGTGCCTAAATGCAGAAATAAGAAAGCTGGTATAGACTAAACTGCGAACCGTCGCAGAACTCTGCTAAATAAACAAATTATGTATTCTAACTTTCAAGCCAATACATTTCGCTATCTTATTAAACTGATGTCATGCTATGGTGTCCGGTTTGATTTTTGATGGTTAATGAAGTTTCGTTACATAATATTTAAAACATAGAAATAGGAATATATAAAAAAGTGCAACAATGTTCTATAGCAAATTTAGTTGTACAAATACCGTTGGAATCGACATATACAAATGTTGATGTTATGTAGGTACGCCGAAAGAGATAACGACATTTTTGTCTGCTCATTTTGGCGTCGATTTAAAGTGACGTCATGACAGTTCTCATGTTTGCCAAGAATCCATATTTATTGTTCAATTTTTTATAGTTACATAACTACTACAATTGTGGATATTTTATTTTACGTTCCGAGAAAAGAATATTTGGACAACATAAGGATGTGTACCATTGCCACTGAAAATATCAATAACAGTCTAGCTTAATAATAATAATAAGAATTCTTTCAACTGCTCACTCAAAAGTAAAGAAAGTGGTTTGAATGTAATCTGATCAAATTATTTTTGTAATGATAATGAATCTTGTAATAAATGTAAAGAGTTAACTTGTATAAAGAATAAACATATTTGCACTCAACAATGTAAAAAATCGTGCTCGCGAAAAGTAAATTCTATTCTTTCTTCTTTCTTTCGTTTAATTACATTTCACTAATTAGGTACAAGCCAATTTAGTAGCACAAAGTGAGGTGACAGTTACAATTTCTTTCTGTAGGTAAATAATAATTCTTTTCTATTTGCCTAACTTAACAATCAATCGTCACTAATAGATCATGTATCGATATCGGTACTCTACTTTTTCTGGATAGCCTTATAATGTAAAAATGGCAGCCATATTTAGTAGCCAACGGCAGGCTTTTTTCGTAAGTGTTTCATGTCCATATACTTCGAGGTCAATGGAATATAACTTAACAACATCTCTTTGTCTCTTTTAACAAATGTTGATAGTATGTACGCCGAAAGAGATAACGACATTTTTGTCTATGCTCATTTTGGCGTCGATTTAAAGTGACGTCATGCTTGCAACCCATATTTAGTGTTCAATTTTTATAGTGATGTACTATTACAATTGTCGATATTTTATTTTACGTTCCCAGAAAATTATATTTGGACAAGACAAGAATGTATACCATTGCCACTGAAAATTACAATCACAGTCTAGCTTAATTAGAATTCTTTCAAGTGCTCACTTAAAATGTGTGTTTGTGTAATCAGATCAATTTGTTTTTGTAATGATAATGAATCTTGTAATAAATATAAAGAGTTAACTTATATAAAGAATAAACATATTTGCACACCACAAAGTAAAAAAACGAGCTCGCGAAAAGTAAACAAATATTCTTTCTTTCGTTTAATTACATTTCCCTATTTAGGTATAAGCCAATTGAGTAGCACAAAATAAGTAATGTGATAGTTGCGATTTCTTTCGGTAGGCAAATAATAATTCAATCGTCACTAATAGATTATGTATCGAT
>NJDC01058102.1:20302-38337 GCA_002245475.1 Calephelis virginiensis
AATTGATAAATGAGCTATTCATTAAAATATAACGTATATATTATAAATAGCAATATTTTAATAACACCTGTATGTATATTATTTTTTTGGTAGTGCAGCCTATATCAGCATACCCACATGCAAATATTTTGTATGTGTTAAGTGCGAAAATACGTCTATACGAGAAACAGGAGCCTGCTGTATAATGTTGACCCCACTGAAAAGCTGTCATAATTGACATTGGATAGTGATGGGACAAGTCGATAATTATTTACGACAAATGTTAGTGATGTGCTTTTTTTCGATAAAAATAGCACCCACAGCTCAGTATTATTAAATTTTCAATATCGAAATATTACGACCAGATTTACTGGTACAAGCATGACTTAATAAAAATAATTAATAAAAGTCGATTTTTTTATTACATGTTTAATAATTAACACTAGAATTTTACCATTTTCTGCAAAATATTATTTGTCATGATTACAAAATTTTATCATAGTAAATTTCACAAGTACCACTGCACCACTTACCTTACGATACACGCAAAACCTAAATTTTACGACGTAAACCTTACAACTTTTATCGTTTATCGAAGAGGCACAAATTTGTAGGATCATGTTTGAACGATAAGTAACATAGTACTGTAATTCTGAGTCTGAGTTTCATTAATTTTGGTATCTGTGTACATGTTGCCCCACGGTAAATGTAATAAAGACACCATAACATACTTTTTCTTTAAAGCGAACAATGTTTTGAATATTTCAACAGACGTTGTCTATTACATTACATTGACATTCATTTTGCAAAGTGGCTATGCTATGTTATTTTAATATATACACGTAAATCTTAATATTCTTTAAACTTAACGGAAGAAGCATGAAAATGTTTTATTGCACACAAGATCTAAATACAATAACACTAAAAATACACTAAGTTAATGGCATTAAAACGTCCAATGATTTACTGAAAATCTAAAAACAGTAAAATTAATAACTGTACACTAATTTGAAAACGCAGATTAAAGAAGTAAAACTTTTAAAACAAATTCTCAACAACGTGTTTCTTAACAACAAAGATGGAAAAAATTATATTTTAACAGAGGGTAGTTGTCAGTTGTCTCATAAACGATATTGCCAATCGAGCGACACAAAAATGGTTGCTGAAAGGTTGGTATTTGTGACCGGTTGAAACAAATTTAAAATTTACATTCAAATTATATCTTATCAGACTTGTAATAAAGTTTAAAATGGAGTGCACATTGCAATAAAGTTTGTTGATGTTCCATAATGTCCACCCACTGCATTACACTTACAGTGCTCCGCCAAGACGCACGTAATCGCTGCCCTTACATTTCTAGTTACCGTTCTTTTTAAAAATGGGCAAACGTACGCGCAGATTTTCAAATGAATACGAACATATCGCTTTGAAATTCAAGAAACTAGAAAATAGACTATCCCATTTACGACGTAAAGGGCAGAATCGCAAAAAGAACCGGAGTCGGTCATCATCACGCGAATCTTCATCTTCAGAAACATCCAGTACATCAAGCTCGAGTTCATCATGCAATTCTAAGTGTCCTCGCTTTTGTGAAAGCACACAGTCACGGGGGTCGCGCCCGTCGCAGTCGCAAAAGCGTCAATGCATTAAAGGTTGGTTTCATTTGTAAAAATTTGTAATGCTTTTGGGGTTAACCTTTGGGGTGATCACTTTACTGATAAGGCAATTACGAATAAATGTTGCGGATAGTTTTAGGGGCTATCACTTCATTTTTTTCATAACTACCCTCATATTTTAACAAATTACATAATATAAAAAATGTTGCGGGTGGTCTTGGGGACTATCTTTACGGTTAGTTTGTTGGGACTGTCACTTAACAATGTATAAAGGGGAGCATCTCTTATGTAATTAAATACCCATCATAGTAAAAATGTCTTTAGATTTGCCGGAAACGTCGAAGGGTGTCACCGCTACATCGACCTCACCAACTGGTGCGAATCAGCTGCCTTCCACAAGTTTACCACCTCCGCCCATGAGTTACGGAGTTCTAGAAGAACTAACTCCTCCGGCCACGTCGACAGAGCCCTCTACAAGCGCTGCGCCTGACCCTATTCTATCTCAGGTGATGGAACTCGATCAAGACTTATTAGAAACATTAGGTAATGACCCCTCTCATATCACAATTTACGGCGATTATAATTCTGTAGTTTAGGTGGGAATTACTAGAAATTAACAAAAATAATTATATTTGATAAGTATGTCTTTTATATCAGGTATTCAAAAGCTCATAAAATAAAAAATTCTAATTTGGTTTTAAGAACCCAGACGCGAGAATTGGTTTCCGAATTCCAAATACAGTGAATTAAATCTCAACGTTTTGCAGAAGATTGTTTTATACATTTTACACCACTGCTGCTTCATGACAATGCTAGCACATACTGCACAACAGACACTTCTCACTTAGAAGAGCATTAATTGGAATGTAAAAAACATGGACCTGAACCTAACTTCAACAGAATTTTTTTTTTCGAAAAATTCAATTTCGATGGTGCAGTCCAAATCACGTCCAAAGATTTTATTATCCCGTTCAAATGGTATTTTAGTAGAGGGATCAATGAATGAAATCTATTGGGTTGTGTGGTCGATGGTGACTAATGACTGAATAAGAATTAATTAATACGGAAGACGTGGCAGCATGGCCTAAAGGCCTTAGCCGGCCCCAAAAAGGAGCAAATTAACCTAAAAAAATAAAAAGAAACAGTGGAGTTTTTGGCGCCATCGTGAATTAAGATGGTCGTAATTTTTCCATAATTATTGAATTTAGTGTAAAATATGAGTAAAATTGGTTAATTTAGGTGGGAATTAGTTTGATTTTGTTCATTGAAAGTGCACTACTGAAATAATCATGAAGAAATTAGTGTATCGTGAATTTCCTCGCTGCCGCCAAATCTCATTAACGAGCTTGTGTAACGAAACCACCGCTTTACTCAAGACCCAGACAAGACTGTGTAAATAGTGACTAATGACTGAAATAAAGAATTAATACGGAAGACATAAATTGAAAACATATAACAAGAAAAAGATTTATTAATACGGAAGACGTGGCTGTATGGACACAGATCCCTTGTCTTTCCCCGACTGGGATAAAATTAAAAAAAAAAAGAAACAGTTTGTCATTTATAAATTGACAAAAATTTAGCAAAAAATTGTTTGAAAGACGCGTCTTCTTTGTTTTTATTTTGAAAACAATTTGTGAGAATATTGCTAAATGAAAGTTTATGTTATAATCAAATTAAATTAAAGCTGTCTTAATATGGACACTTTATGTATAACTTGTCTGTGCTCTGGACGCAAAATGATTTGCTTAACTGATTCAGAATTATTTAATGTTTACACGCAAATATTAAATGAACCTGTGAGTAAATCTTGTTATATCTAAATTAAAATAATTTACCACATATTTAAAAGCTATATCTAGAAAAGTTTATTAAGAAATCGGATGCAATATTTAGCAAACACACTTGCAAATTCAAGTTACCAGTTAAGCAAAAAAAATATTTCATCGTTGTATTATTAAACATTTATTACAAAAACCCATTCCACAACTGGTAAAGATGTATCCCTTTAAAGATTCAAGCCTGAAGTACTTCTTTTGAAATGAACACTTTTGTATTTGCTAGTTGTATTATTGAAACCTTGCAGTTTATAATGACTGAGCTTCATTTTGTACTAAACTACTTTCGATGATACCTACTTAACTTATCTGGTACTTCTAGGTAACATAACCTAATGATTTTATTAAAGTAGTATGTTGATTAGTGCCCTTAAACTAATCATTGAGGCCACAGGACTCCTTTTAATTATACACTAGCTATTTGCCCGTGATTTCGATAGCATTAAATAGTTACAATTTTGGTGGTTGGTGTTTCAAAAAAGAGCATATTTATTTATCTGTAGCTATATGCACATCAAATTTCCTCCAAATTGGTTCATCTGTATAGTATTAAAAGAGCAATAGACTTTCGCGTTTATAATATTAATTATGAATTTGAATTTCATTGTCAATACCAATTCCAGAAAAAACCAGTTTGTCTAGAAGTTAACCAGTGAAAAAAAAACCTATACAGTTTATATTGATATTATAAATGTAGATTTTCTTCTGTTTATTATGCATGGAAATATAATCAATTTGATCAGGAGTCATTTAGAATCCTAATATCTTACATTTGTAAACAGACAATAGATAGTATTTGCAAAAATAGTCCAGATTAAAAATATAATTACCTCTGTAGTTTAGTGGCTGGACCACTAGGTCGGTGTTTTTGGTGTTAACAATTTGAGGTCACAGGCTTGATTCCCATTATCATTTTCCTAACAAACAATAAGTAAGTGATAGATTTACCATCTATTGCCTTGTTAGACAGAGGTATAAGCTAAAGGTTAAGCACCTTTAGCTTATTCCTCTGCCTACTACTTCAGAGATACAGGTGTGAAAATACATTTTTAGGTCACTTGTCTTCCTGATTGGTACCTAGCCCAGTTTATTTATCATAATATTTAAAGATTAAACACTAAAATGTTTACAGTACTATAAAATTGTTAACAGGCTTTAGATATATTTCCCATGTGTTCAGACATGAAGGTTTGTTGGGAATGTTCTGCCGTGATGCGGCGTTTTCAAAAGTTCAAGTCACAGGTACATTGCTGCTACAGGGAGATGCTTGATCAATTACAACAGGTAAGATGCTTTAAAATTTAAATCTGTTTGTACTTACACTTTAATGGAATGTTAAAGCTTAGTACAGATTAGGTCTAAGATAGTAACAATCAAAATAGGGTCATGCTATTTAATAGCATTCAAAACCATTTAAAATGTAGCAAAAAAATTGATTTTTTTTAACAATCATCCAAATGTTTTTCAATTTTAACCAACCAGAAGGACGGTAATGTTGCATGTTTTTGTTGCAGCGGCATACACTTCATGTTAAATTTATACATACATACATACATATCTTCACTCCAAGTCCCTTACGGGGTAGGCAGAGAGTATCAAGTGCCAGATAATAGAAATAATAGTTTAAATAATATATGATAAATTTATGTAGTTTTTTTAGCATCAATTGTACAGCTGTATGAGTTAAAAAAACATGTCTGTCCTTTCATATTCCTGTTTTTAATTGCAGAATTCATCCAAGGATCTAAAGAGAGTTCCACATTTACAAATTCATCATGTGCACAACATAAGTGTAGAACATTTTGATGTTATTGACTCAGTTAAAATTGAAGACACTAAAGTAGCATATGATGACATATGCCAAGAGGATGACGTACAAAATGATGATGACACTCACCATAATGTAGATGACATTGAAGGAGATCACATTCATGACACAAATGAATCAGATAACAAAGACAATGTTCATAATGAGATGGAAACATTTGTAGCAGATATAATATTGGATAGTAAAGTAAAAAAAAAACGTAAAAAAGTTAAATTGAAAAAGGTGAGTAATCATAAATAATAAAAGTTTAAAAATACAATTTAAAAATTCCTGAATTATGATTTATTTAAGTAATAAAAACTAAACAAATATTAAAAAATATTTTATAGAATCTAGTTTATACTCCTGTCTCCATGTACAATACTAATTTTTTTTGTGTTTGATTGTAACATGGGAGAAAACAAAGATTTATTATTATTATTAAAAGTTTGTATATTTGTATTTAAGTCAAAATTCCTTGACTAATTTTAATGAACTGTATCATAAAAGCAAAAATAGGACTTGGAGAACAACATAGATTTTTATCCTCCATTCTTGTTCTGGTCTGGAGGGTACTTGCACTATTGACTATGTCTGTAGGCCACAGTTACCTCTTACCAACAGGAGAGCCATGAACTCATTCACTATTGTATCACATGAAAAAAAAATCTGATATGTACATGAGATGCCATGGTAAAGCTCAATAAAGTTAATATACATTTGTCTTGAATAAGAACTAGTATTATGAAACAAACCCTTTAAAAAAGTAAAGTAAATCAGTTGGTAAAACTGCAAATTCAAAATAACCAACCATTAAGAAAAATTCACTTGGAGTTATTGGCGTATGTCTACATAGGTGACTTTAATTATGTCTTTCTACTATAATGTAAAATATTAAAAAGGAAAGTAAATCAGTTGGTAAAACGGCAAATTCAAAATTACCAACCATTAAGAAAAATTCACTTGGAAGTATTAGCCTATGTCTACATAGGTGACTTTAATTATGTCTTTCTACTATAATGTAAAGTATTAAAAAGAAAAGTAAATAAGTTGGTAAAACGGCAAATTCAAAATTACCAACCATTAAGAAAAATTCACTTGGAAGTATTAGCCTATGTCTACATAGGTGACTTTAATTGTGTCTTTCTACTATAATGTAAAGTATTAAAAAGGAAAGTAAATCAGTTGGTAAAACGGCAAATTCAAAATTACCAACCATTAAGAAAAATTCACTTGGAAGTATTAGCCTATGTCTACATAGGTGACTTTAATTGTGTCTTTCTACTGTAATGTAAAGTATTAAAAAGGAAAGTAAATCAGTTGGTAAAACTGCAAATTCAAAATTACCAACCATTAAGAAAAATCACTTGGAAATATTATCCTATGTCAAAATAGGTGACTTTAATTACGTCTTTCTACTATAATGTCAAGTATTTTAAAAAGAGCCAAATGAACAGTAATGACGTTAAAAAATAATTTGTTAGTATGTATATTGCTACTAATTTTATTAAAAAACTTTGTGGATACTGATACCCGATTGTTATGCTGTAAAGAGTGAAGATTCAGATAAAGGTATAAAATACTATTTAGTTAGCATAAGTATAATTCAGAATAAGACTTTTGATACTGTTCTCTTTCTGTTATGTTTCTGTTGTTCTGATGGTGTTATTCTGTGTTTTGAACTTTTGATATTGTTCAGAATTATAATAATTAGTACCAAATCAGAGCTCAAAAGATTTAACAAATTGAGTGCTGCAATGTTTTGCCCAGTTCATATTGTATTGGTGTACTTGCAAAATCAATATTGGAGATTCTGATATATTATGTCTATGCATAAATAACTTTCAATATATTTTTTTCTATGAATTTAGTTTTTCTATGACACCTCGCAAAGCTTCAAATACAGTATCGGCATCAATTTCGGTATTAAATAAATTCATAATTTAAACTAATGCAATGTAGCTCACATAAACAAATATAAAACGTTTAAGTAGTTACCTTGTGTACGTAACAGCAAACTTAACTTTTACCACCAATTTACAGAAAAAACTAAATGGTGAGTTAAAAAAAACAAAGCATAAAACTAAAGTAAAAAAAGTAACCGCTAAAAAGACTGAAGACACAAATGCAGACAAACAAGACTTATTAGTAAGTAAGGAAAATGATCTGAAGTTAGGATTGAAAAATTTGGACATTCAAAACAAGGAACCGGTAAGTTACTACTTTGTCAAACATAACTGATATTAATACATTATAATTTTTCAGTGGACTCTCAAAAAAGAGGTGTTTTTTTTTTCAAATTCGCATGGTTTTTTTTTATGTGTGTTTTTTACGCGATTAATCGGCCAATCACAAACTTATTGTGGCATTCTATATTAGAAGATAATTTTTTGAATTGCTAATGAGTTTCTGACACTGCGGTTTTTACAAGTTGATCAGATTTTATGTACGAACAGAGTGCTTGGCCCGAATTATTATTTGAATGGATTTGACTGTTCCCTACAACTATAGCAACAAGGTTTGTTTCTTATTAGACCAAACCTTGTCTAGGTGCTTCATTCTGGTTACTGGGTGGGTTGATTAAGGGAGTAGTGACTTGCAGCTCAACGTTGAGTGGAAAAGAGATCTACCTCATCGAGACTGACAGCGTTTAGTGTGGGCTATTAATTTTAGTCGCCTCTGTGGTCTAGCGGTCCGGGTGTTGGACTTGACTGCATGAGGTCCTGGGTTCGAATCTCGGGTCGGCCAATTGGATTTTTCCAATTTTCTAATTTAAAAAAAATGTTGGTCGGGATTGGAAATGTGCCCGGTTGGCGATAGGCTTGCCACCTATCACATAGTGGGACTTAGTGTCTTCGGCTAGTTGTGGGTGCCTTGGTTGTACCTCGGCCTACTTCTTCGAGGATATGGGCGTGAAGATACTTTCACTTTACTTACTTATTAATTTTAGTTTATTCCATTAAAATGTAGTCGCATCTTTTTTTAAAATTTAGTATTTTAACTAGTGTCGTTGTATAGCACCCATAATACAAGCATATAATTTGCTTACTTTGGGATAAGAATTTGTGTAATGTGTCTAGCTAAATCTCGAGAACGGCTGAACCGATTTGGTTAATTTAGGTTTTGAATTATTTGTGCCTAGAGAACGTTAAAAAGGACAAAAAAAGTAAAACTAGGAAAAACAACATTTTAAGTTTTCTTATACAAACTGAACGGGTGGCTAGTATTTTATGTAAAAAGATACAAAGATAAAGAAGTATATCTACTATAATTTAGACCATCTGCCTCTATGCCAGGCAGTTCGTAAGAGGCGTTTATAGGTTAAATATAGATAGGCCATTACCAACAAGACCACTGGTGGTCGAGTGCTGTGCAGATCTTGCCTGGGTAGGTAGGTATCCACGGCCTTACTTATTCCTGTCACCATGAAAAGACTATCATGTTTCAGTTTAGAGGGTAGGGCTAGCTCAAAGGCTTGAACAATGAACCTTCCAGAATCCGGATACGGAAGATAGCAACGCACCTGTAACATCTATGGTGTCTATAGGCCACGGTTATCTCTTACCATCAAGAAAGCCATATGCTTGTTCACTGACCTCTAACATAAAAAAAGATAGTAATATATTTTTTTTCAATTAAAGAAAATAAAGATGCACAGGGTTACTGGTAACTAACGCATAACTTTTCTAGGGCGGATTTAGTAGAAAAAGTAATTTTTGTCTCCATAAAAAAAAGTTCATCGTCCTACGACAAAATGTATGAATATATTTTTTTAGCGATTTTCTAAAAGTTGTAGAACAAAAGTTGTTGCTTTTGATGTACTAAAGCCGCCCCAGAAAGGTTATTCGTTAGTTATCAGTAACCCTGTATAGACCCGCCAGCTCCTTTTGGTGGTGTTAGTCGTTGAACCAAATACTTACCACCAACAATGTGTTCAACAGGATTATTGCTTTTGCCATTGTAACATGTTTGCTATTTACCAGGTACAAAATGGCGGGAAATCAGTAAGAAGCAGGGAGTTATTGCCGGAGAAGCCTCAATGTGCCGAGTGCGGGAAGATGTTTAGTTCGAGAAAAACATACCGTTATCACATGAAGTAAGTTCTTATAGACCGAGATCCCATGACAACACAGACATTTGTCATTTTATAAACTGTGTAAGTTTCTTAGTGCATGCTTTCAACGCAGGAAGAAAAATTGGGACTAATATGAAGTTTTTTTTATGATATTGGAAGTCAAACAAGCAGACGGATTTCCTGATGGTAAGAAATTCACGCTACCTAGAGACACCAAAGGTGGTAATGTTGCGTTGCCAACTTGAAGCCAAGATGTTAAGCCTCGCGCAAAAGTAAGTTTACCGGCTACCTAACCCTCCAAACCAGAACATGACAACGGCAAGCGCTGACGTTATGGCGGCAGGAATAAGTAAGGCGGTGGTATCAATTCGGGCGAGTCGCTGCGAAATTCTACCACCAAATCAGATGTCACGGTGTTAGTGACGGTAAGCCTATGCTCGCCTTTTACTAGCTGCCTGGTATAGGAAGGGATATGGTCTATTCTACAAAGGCGCCCGGACAATCACGGGGAACATCAAGGTTTTGACAAGCTATTTCATCACCATCTGCCGTCCTGGCTGGCAGCTCATGAGAGGCGAGTGAAGGTAAATGGATCATTAGGAGCAAGACTTCTTGTGGTAGAGTGGTTAGGGATCCACATGGGCGCTGGCAGCTGCCGGGGTCCACAAGGGGGTTCAACTGCATCCCCCTGTCCGGAAAGAAAGTAGATAGAAAAAATTATATGACTGAACGTGCAGGAGAGTTATGCTTTTCGAGACTATGTACGTAAGTATGGTTGTGTTCGTATGTAAATATGTATGTTGCTATACATGTTTTTTATAAATATTAAAATATTTGCACACCAAGATATGGTAGAATATGTTGATATACTTAAATATTTTTGTAACATCTCATTTACATATTCCGCAAATAAATATTTTTTCTTTCTTTCTTTCTTTTGATGTTTTATATTAGTTAACAGTATGTATTGATGGAGATGCATCCCCCTGAAAATAATCCTGGCGGCGCCCATGGGGTTCTACCACCTTGTCTATTCCTACCGACAAGCTGATGTCGTGTTCCGGTCCCGAGTAGGATAGCCGGCAGACTTGTACATTAGGCTTAAATTCGCGACTATAGTATAGTGACGCATCTATAACATCAATGATTTATGTACACCACTTTGATAGGATAGCTGCGTGCGTCAGTCTTTTGTCATAAAAAAAATAACGGAGTGCCGACGAATAAACATGATTGATTTTTACGTACTTTGGCAGCGTCCTCCACAAGGGTCAGAACTCGTACCCTTGCCCACGATGCGGGAAGGTGTACCAGTGGAAGTCCAACCTCGGGAGACACATGAGGACACATAGGGTGAGTTTTTTTTTATATAAAAGGAAGCAAACAAGCAAGTGGGTCACCTGATGGGAAGTGCTCACCTCCACCCACGGACATCCGCAACACCAGGAGTATCACAGATGCGTTGCCGACCTTCAAGGAATTATTACGCTTTTTTCTTGAAGGTTCCTATGTCATAATAGTTTGGGAATACCGTCCTCGGTAACTGATTCCACAAAGGTGTTCCTTACCTCGTAAGGAATGTCTTCGCAGTTCGCAATCGCACAGTTGTAGATCGCCATGCATCAAGATAATGGGCATGATACCTTAAACTCTGACGCGATGTTTGAAGGTGGAAATCAGCAGCTGGAATCAAACCAAACAACTCTTCAGAGCATTCCCCATGATCGATGCAGTAGAAAACACTGATGCGGTAGAAAACGCGAAATTCTCTTTAATCTAGGCCATACTAATATTATAAATGAAAATGTAAGTTTGTTTGTTACACTTTCACTCGAAATTCACTTAACCAATCATCATGAAACTTTGTACGCATATTCTTGGCGTATTAAAAGTAATATAGCATACATTTTTAATAACTTAAATGAGAACGAAGCCTCGGGTAAAAGTTAATATATATAGTGTATTTGACACCGTAACGAAAACTTCTGTGGCAGTTTAAATACATATCAGACTTCAAAATTCTTTCTACAGTTTTTGTCGCAAACAAGTGGTTAAATATTTAGCAGTTTAGCTAATACGCTGTTTTATTACATTATTGTTTATTGTAAAAATGTTTTATTTATTAGATTTTAAATAAAAATCGAGTTGCGTTAAATAGTATTAATGAAGTAATAGTAAAATCAATAAAATAAACACAAAAAATTTTGAAAAAAATATGAAATTTCCGACACGAAATTCCAGCTATATATGCATGTCTATCATGTACAGAATCCATGGTTTCATTTTTCGGTACGCTGTCATTTACACGGTGTATAATAAATGAGAAACTCTTTTACGCTTTCAAACGTAAAAGCGCTAAATGATTTGAATGTAATTTATCCAATGATAATTAAAGACCCGGGGTTAAATTTAGCTTACTTTTAAGCCCCGACGGAAAAAGAGGGATGTTAATGCAGTTTTTTTTTGTTTGAAAGCTAACGTGATCTGGATGATTCTTTGATACGTTATCAGTTTGGTCTTAGGTTTTTTGAAAATTGGGCGAATGAAAATTTCAGACTCACACAAAATCATGAATAAAAGAAATTAATATTTTTAAATGCAGAAACACCTGTACTTTAAGTTCTAGCCCTGATGATGCTGTCATAAGCGAAACGGGTAGGCTGTTTATACAATAATAAATTATAAGTGTTACGTAAAACAGTGTTTCTTCATTTAAAAATATGAATATTTGGAAGTTTTACCAAGCGCCGACGATGGAAAATATCAAAAAAAATAAAATTGCAAAAGGGGTGTGTGAATTGATATGTCAAAAAAACTATGGGGTAGATTTATGATATGCTGCTAAATAAAACTAAGGTTTTTGAGAATAAGTAAGTAAGTAATTTCACACCCATATCCCCAAATGGTAAGCAGAGGCATAACCAGGGCACAAAAGTCCCACAATGTGATAGGTAGCAAGCCTATCGACAACCGGACACATATCCAATTCCTGGTAACGATATTTTATACTACATAAACTTTTTAATTATAAAATTAAAAATACACATTTCTATTTTTTTTGTTCTGACGCCGGACCGCTAGACTACAGAGGCGATCGAGGCGATGCAGAGATTATCGGGAACACTTATTTGTTTGTTTTAGCTCGGATATTATTTAAAGTTCGGTTTTGGATTCGGTTTCGGCTGAAAAACCAGTTTGTCTTTCCCCGTGTTGGTCTGAGCTCCTTTGCAGAATAGACCATCTGCCTTCCTGTCAGGCAGCTCGTAAAAGGTGAGCACAGGCTTACCGTCACTAACACCGTGACATCCGACTAGGTGGTAAAGTTTCGCAGCGTCTAACCCGGATTGGTACCACCGCCTTACCTATTCCTGCCGCCATAACGTCATGAATTGTTCGGTTTGGAGGGTAAGATAGCCGGTAAACTTACTTTTGCTCGAGGCCTAACATCCCGGCTTCAGGTTGGCAACGCACCATTACTACCTTTGGTGTCTCTAGGCAGCGTGAATTTCTTTCCATCAGAAAAACCGTCTGCTTGTTTGCTTTCCAATATCATAAAAAACTCTGTCTTATATCTATCTTATGCATCACCTAAAGGCCCGCGACAACGATGAACTCCACTGCACTACCTGTGACAAGAAGTTCGCTTCTCTAGCCACCTTCAGACAACATTTGATCAGTTCGAGGAGGCACGTCAACGAAACCGACTATAGGTGAGTAGTATTTGTTAAACCTTCTATCGTTGTAACTTGTTAGGGTCCTGTAGCCAAAGGCCAAAATACGGTACCCTTATAGATTCTTCATGTCTGTCTGTCCGTCCGTATGTCACAGGCTTTTTTCCGAAACTAGAGGGTTTTTCAATTGGCGCGGGTAAATTTTGATGGCCTATGGTGGTGATTTTGTTTTGGTGACATCTGTCAAATCTTTTGTTTATTATTCAGTTACTTATGCTAAATCGTCATGGCAAGGTACACGATTAAACAGCACGTTCAAATGTGAAAACTTTGTTATTAAAATCAGTGTTAAAGCGAATATTGCGCGCATTGCGTCCATTTTACGGTAGACGTGGTGGTCCTTCACAGCATTTAACATTTGGCGGCCGAATTTGAGACGGTTCAGTAATCAATCAGTCAAAACTGGTACGTTCAAGGAACGCAAGATCGGTCAAAAACATCGCCGCGGTCTGTGAAAGTGTACAGCAGAACCCGAGGCAGTCGAATCCTCGACGTGCACAAGAATTCTGCTTTCGTAGATATCAATTTTAATGAATACTGATTTTGATAATAAATTTTTCACATTTGAATGTGATTTTTAATCGTGTACCTTGCCATGATGATTTGGCATAAGTAACAGAATAATAAACAAAAGATTTGACAGATGTCACCAAAACAAAATGGCCACCACAGGTCATAAAAATCTACCCGCGCCAATTGAAAAACCCTATATAAGAGCTATCTATGCTGTTGAAACTTGCTAAAAAGATGTTATCTGTGAACCGCATTAAGATTTTGTCACGAAAGTAGAAAAATGTTTTGGGGGTTCCCCATACTTAGAACCAAAGCTCAACAATTTTTTTTATCAAAGCCCTTAAGTGTTTGGTATCTATGGAAAAAACTTCAAATGATATTGAGGTTTTAACTATGTTTTTTTTTTTTTGTAAACTGAATAGTTTGCGCAAGAAACTCTACCAAAGTGCTAAAATGTAACTTTTGAATTAAGAGAACGATGAAACTAAAAAAAATATGATGTATATTATCATGTAAATTTCCACCGAAAATAAGTTTAATCGTAATATTAAATTGAAGTGCGTTTTTTCTAGTTTTACTACTCACAAATTATATAATAGTTTTATCGTTCCCAATATCTATTATTTTTTTTTACAATAATAGAAACCAAGCATGTTATTCTTTTTCTGCAATAACATGATTTTTTCCTTAATCACCAAAAAAAAGTGTCACGCCCATATCCCTGAAGAGGTAGGCAGAGGCATAACCAGGACATCCACGACTAGCCGAAAACACTAAGTCCCACAATGTGATAGGTGGCAAGCCTATCGACAACCGGGCACATATCCAATCCGGAGCAACGTTTCTTTAATCAGAAAATTAGAAAAACCAATTTTTTATTTTTGTCATCCAACCCGGGAATCCAACCCGGGACCTCATGTAGTCCAGTCCAACACCTGAACCGCTACACCACAGAGGCGACACTACTAATCACTACTACTAAGAGGCCTAATCCTACCTAACGCCTTACCTATTCCTGCCGCCATAACGTCATGACGTGTTCCGGTTCGGAGGGTAAGGTAGCCGGTAAACTTACTTTTGCTCGAGGCCTAACATCCCGACCTCAGTTTGGCAACGCACCATTACCACCTTTGGTGTCTCTAGGTGACGTGAATTTCTTACCATCAGGAAATACGTCGGCTTGTTTGCCTTCCCATATCATAAAAAAAAATACTTATGTGCTGGTACAACAGTTTTATGTGCAACGAGTGCGGCAAGAAGTTTGTGAACAAAACCCGACTCCGGGACCACATCGACTGGGAGCATCTTAACAAGATCAAGTTTCGTTGTCAAGAATGCAACAAGGCGAGTTACATTATCTTCGTTTCTATGACACACTAGCTGCTGAGCTTTCACGGTTTCGCCAGCACGTTCAAATCAAATGCGCTATTAATACTAAGTATTTCTAAATATTATAAAACAAAGTCCCATGGCAGCATCGTCTGAACAACATTCACACAAAAACAACTGAACAGATTTTCATGCGCATTTCGTCAATATAAATTTAGAGAAATTTCCTAAAAAGGTTTTGATATCTGATATATTAATGTTTTGTGTTAATTAAATAAAATATGAACCCTTTGGGAGCTTTCTTTGGTAGTACAAGGTAGATAGATTGAAGTGCTGGTTGCCGAGGAGTTAAATTCGCCGTTTCTTCTCCTGTCTGACTAGGTTTGGAAACGGTGGTAGTTTACGGTAGGAAAGGGTTAATATTTTTTTTTTAAATTAAAGTATAAATAATAAAAGTTAAAGTAAATGTAATTAAATAATATTTTTTAATAAATATTAAAATACTTGCACACCAAAATATGGTAGAATGTGTTGATGTGCTTAAATATTTTTGTAACATCTCATTTACACACATATTCCGCAAATAAATAATTTTTTTTTTTTTATATATAAACAGTGGCAAAAGCCTTTACAGTAGTATCAAATGCATGAGGGATCATTTTGTGGTGGTTCTATTTTATAAATCTCCATAAAATCCGCTACAGTATATGTCTATATTTAAGAATGAAATGCTATAGCCAGTCTAACTTTTAAAACGTGGTAGTGACATAAAAGTATGGTAATTGTGAAGCTATTTAACGAGTATAGTATTAACCTTTATCAAGTTAAATACACCAGTTATAATAAGCATAATTTCCACACAATTGTTGTCTTCCCCCTCGCAATAATTCTTCTTTCTTCCGCGGGAACTAAAAAAAGGTCTAATTTATTTCAATGTGCCAATTTTATTAAAATCTGTCGAGCCATTTTGCAGTGAAAACGGAATATACATACGTATCTATTTAACTTGCCAGCTTAGTGCAATAGTCATATTAAAAGCACTCAATGTTGGCAGTTGTCTATGTACTGTCAACTTTTCTTTTTTTAATTTTAGCGTTAGTGTTAGCATTTGCCATTAATCAATTTGAAATTTGTATCAAATTACCCGATTTAAAAAATCGTTTTAAATAAATCAAAGTTAGTCATAGGTCGTCAAAAAAAGTCACGTCAGGGCCTTGAGTAAAGCGGTAAGCAACAAACAAGCAAAACAGCTCATTTAAAGAAATTCAGAGGCGACGGGGAAATACACGATACACTAATTTCTTTATGATAATTTCGTTTGTGTACTTTTGCAACTAATTTCACTCAAAATAAATTACGAAACAACTATAAATAAATTTTCTCTCGATGGCGCCAAAACTCTTCGTCTTTGATAGCGACGTTGTTTGTCCGTAGCCGTTCAAGTGTCACACGTCTCGGTACGTACATATGCAGAACGTGCACGCCAACAAGGAGAAGGAGAACCTGTGCCACGTCTGCGGGAAGTCCTACACGGTACGTACAAGTGTTGCTATATTAAACAATTTATGCACAATAAATTGCAAAAAAAAAACAGACTCCAAGCAATTCATCACCATGTCGCAGTTTTATCGTTTCTAATGATGTAGGATTTCGAGATGGTCTCACATACAATTGTCGTCAATGTTACATACATACCTTTATGTCAAGTCTCTTTCTGTCTGCAGAGAGTTTCGTGTGCCAGACCTCACGATCCCCTCGAGCCTGTCTGGTTTCCATCACATTTATTACCCTTTTCATACAAACACTCCGGTTGCGTAAACTCTTGATACCAACCCCGGTTGATATCCGAGCCATCTAATCGTGGAATGTCAACCTAGGTCTCTTCGGGTACCTACATCCACCCACATTCGCATTGTATATTTGTTTGGTCAGTCTTTCATCGTCATTCTTTCCTTATGACCGAACCAGCGGGGCATGCCCTTTCGCATTTTAACACCAACACTTTCTTTCAATCCCACTTTTTCTCGGATCTCACTGTTCGTTAATGTTGACATCATTAATGATGATGTCAACATAAATTTTACTTTTTTTTTATGATATTGGAAGGCAAACAAGCAGACGGATTTCCTGATGGTAAGAAATTCACGTCGCCTAGAGACACCAAAGGTGGTAAGGGTGCGTTGCCAACCTGAGGCCGAGATGGTAAGGTGAGGCCTCGAGCAAAAGTAAGTTTACCGGCTACCGTTATGACGACAGGAGTAGATAAGGCTGTGGTACCAATCCGCGCGAGTTGCTGCAAAACTCTACCACCTAGTAGGATGTCACGATGTTAGTTACGGTAAGCCTATGCTCGCCTTTTACGAGCTGCCTGGCAGGAAGGCAGGTGGTCTATTCTGCAAAGGAGCCCGGACCTACCCGGGGAAAGATTGCTACTGTTTATTAAGTATAACTGAAAAGCCACTTGTCGGATCGCGTGAACCTAATGTAAGACCTCCTCGAAATCATAACCTTTTTCTCCAAAATTTATTGTCAAAATCAATCGCGTAATGGACATACGAAAAAACCAGTTAAAATAAGAGTCTCCCCTTTTTGAGTCCGTTAATAAACAGACCTAATGGTAAATACATTTTTCCAATAGGCACCAAAGAAGTTTAAGGTACGATATAAGCCGCGACAACGGCGAGCTATATATTCAAGTGATATTTTTTAGCATTTTGTAAACCTCCTAAAGTACTAAATTTAATGTTGCTTGGAATAATCCAGAGCGGACGAAACTTCTGAAATCTGTTGTCAATTCGCTAGACTCGGTTTTCTACAGGTTGCACTTCGGAGAGAATCAGACGAGAAACTATACTTGATTCCCCCGGTTCCATTTCTTAGTTGGGAAAAGAGAGCTATAGCAGGGTTGTCCCTGGTGTTGGTCCGAGTCTGCTATGTAGAATAGACCATATTCCTCCTTGCTTGGCAACTCGTAAGTGGCAGGCAGAGGTTAAACGGGCCATTACCAATTATTAAGAGTTTCGCAGCGACTCGCCCGGATTGGTACCACTGCCTCATCCGGATTGGTACCTCCGCCTCGCCCGGATTGGTACCACTGCCTCATCCGGATTGGTACCTCCGCCTCGCCCGGATTGGCCTTACCTATTC
>NJDC01058102.1:39902-65367 GCA_002245475.1 Calephelis virginiensis
TTAAGTTCATTGATCTTTGTCGTCAAGTGCGAGCGACAAAAATAATTAATAAATGTATATCAAAAAATAAAACACTTCAAACTTTCAAAACTCAGTCCTGAGTAGGTGTAGTTTAGCACCCTTAAAGCGTTTTGGGGACTTATGTTACACGTTGTATATATAGATAACTGAAAAGTCACTTGTCAGATCTTTCTTTTCAAAATTGATCGTTAAAATCAATCGCGTAACATAGATACAAAAAAAACATTTTTGTTTTGAGAGTCTTTTCTTTTTTTGAGTCCGTTAATAAACAGACGGATCTCCTAATGGTAAATACATTTTTCCAATAAACACCAAAGAAGTTAAGAGTGGGAGTGTGTGAGAGGATCCTATAGTATAGGAATCGGGACAATGGCGAGCTATGTAATCAAGTGATATTTTTAAGCATTACTAGTACTAGATTTAATGTTGCTTGGAATAATCCCAAGCGGACGAAACTTCTGAAATCTGTTGTCGATTTGGTCGACTTTAGGTTTTCTACAGGTTGCACTTCGGAGAGAGTTAGACGAGGAACTATACTTGATGCCCCTGGTTAAATTTCATAATTGGGTATCGAGAGCTATAGCGGGGTTGTCCCCGGTGTTAGTCCGAGTGTACTATGTTGAATAGACCACCTTTCTCCTTGTCTGAAAACTCGTAAGTGGCAGGCAAAGGTTAAGCGGGCCATTACCAGTTAAAGTTTCGCAGCGACTCGCCCGGATTGGTGTCACCGCCTCGCCCGGATTGGCCTTACATATTCCTGCCTCCATAACGTCAATGCTTGCCGTTGACGTGTTCCGGTTCGGAATTATCGCCTTATGCTCTAGGTCTAAGATCCCAGCCTTAGGTTGGCAACGCACCATTTCCACCTTTGGTGTCTCTGGGCGGCGTAAATTTCTTACTATCAGGCAATACCTCTGCTTGTTTGCCTTCCATTATCATAAAAAAGAGCACTGGCGGTAAAGTGCTGTGCAACTCGCCCGGGGTAGGTATCCACTACCTTACCTATTCCTGTCGCCACAACGACAGTGGTGTCCTACGGCCACGGGTATCTCTTACCAAGAGAGAGGAGAGGAGAGCCGTGTAATTATTCATTACTAGCTGTTGACCGCGTGGTCCCACACGACCATTATTTCGTGATAAAAACTATCCTATATGTTAAACCTAGTTACCCTCTATGTGTGTACCAAATTTTATGAAAATCGGCTCTGCAGTTTTTGCGTGAATGAGTAACAAACAAACAGACAAACTTTCGCATTTATAATATGAATAGGATCTTATGACACCAAACAATGTTTATGCTTCCAAAGTTTGCTTTTGTGTCTGTGTGCAGAACGCAGCGAAACTCCGTTACCACATAGTGGCGATGCATACGAGCGAAACACCATACAGGTGCGAGCGATGTGATGCGGCCTTCTCCTGGTACTCCAGCCTCTACAGACACATACGAGAAGTCCACTATAAGGTACACTAGATACAGACGATACATACTTTGTGGTCCACTAGAAGTTACATTTCACACACAAAATACACTGCACACTAACGGTTGCACTCAGAGACGTCAATTGACATTTAATCTACCATTAAGAGTCAATTTTGTTTATAAAATGTCGACTTAACGACTGTATTTTGGCTAAATAAGTCGTGAAAAACTATTAAAAGCCATATTTATAAAAGAAGAAGACTGTATTATACACGATATGCACTAAGTATTACATATTACACTCGCAATACACACTAAATGGGCCATATTACACTCGTAATACACACTAAGTGGTCCATATTAAACTCGCAATACACATTAAGTGGTGCACTAGAACTTAGAAGGTATATTACGTACACACGATACATACAGTACTATTTAAATTATGCGCTTCGGCTTTTTACACTTTATACTTTTATTTTTAAATTGGCCGACCTAATCTAAATTTAAGCGAAATGATTAATTATGCGACATAACAACTCTATATAGATACCTTTAAAATACATTCGGATTCCCGAAGCTTGACGAATAGAGCTGAAGCGCATAATTTAAATAGTACTACTGTATTTTTTAAACTTTGTACTGTACATTTTTAATTCCTTTCTAACCCGTTAACGCGGTTAGAAAATTGGTTAGAATTGGTTAGAGCATTCGTCGGCTTGAGACGAAAGGTTACAGGTTCAAATCTTGTCTGGGGCGAAATTTTTTCTTTCTTTAAAATTTATAGAAAATTTATCCCAAGCACAGGGCAAGTGCTAAAATAAAAATACGTTTGTACTGTACTTTTTGTACGCCTCTGTGGTCTAGCGGTCCGGGTGTTGGACTTGACTGCTTGAGGTCCCGGGTTCGAATCCCGGGTCGGCCAACAAATAGGAAATTGGATTTTTCCAATTTTCTAATAAAAAAAAATGTTGGTCGGGATAGGATATGTGCCCGGTTGGCGATAGGCTTGCCACCTATCACAATGTGGGACTTAGTATCTTCGGCTAGTCGTGGGTGCCCTGGTTGTGCATCTGGCTTCCTCTTCGGGGATATGGGCGTGAAGATACTTTTTTTTTACTGTACTTAGTTGTCCACTAGTATTTGCTATAGTACGATTTGCACCAATTACAGGCTAGATTACATATACAATGTGTACTCGGTAATCATCTATAAAAACTAAAATGTTTTTCCGTAGGCAGCATTTGAACTGCGCTTTTACACCAATATTTACTAACATGTCTATCAAATCAGTATCATAACGAAAAAGATTCGTAGTCTTATGTACATTTTTCGAGTTTCGTAGGTAAATGTCGTAAAACAGAACCCATATAGATATGACATATCCGTCTGTCAGTCCGCATATCGCAGCCATTTTTTCCCAAGTTATTAAGACTACGCAATTACAACATGGTAGGTAGATGTATTCTGTAAACGGCTTTATAATTTTTATACAACAATGAAAATAATAAATTAAGGTGGTGTCCCATTGCCCATACATTAAACTAAAACTCAACAAAAGTCATCTAATCTATACGTACGATAGTTGTATGTAATTGATCGGTATAAATTGGTCTTATGAGATTTAGATTTATCTACCTATGTTTTCTAAAGTTAGTCGTTTGTAACTTCCAAAGTTGTAAATAGAGTCAAAATTTAAAAAAAAACGTTGCTGAGATTTCATTAATAACTTTGAACTAGTCAGCAATCTTTTTGTTTTTTTTTCTGGCGAAAAATTTGTAATATTTTAGGTCATCTAGTCGAATGTTACGTGGTACTCTCAATATATACTCTTATCTATGCTTGCTAGTTGCTATGACGTTCCCTTCAAGACAGTTCGACCAGTAGTGAGTCGCTTTATTAATTGTTGTCTGTCTTATTAATAGACAAAAACTAAATTATATTGATATAGGCTGTGTCAGTGTAAAAGATAACCAGTTTGAACCTTGGAGTACTGGAGTCTATGTCTAATAATAAGACTACTTGAGTTTAAAATATAACGGATTCGAATGTGATTTTTTCAGATGAAAGTGCACCCAAAAAAATCAAAAAAGAGCAAGAAGCAGGCAGAGGAAATGTTGCCACACGCCCCACCACCAGTAAATCTTATTCCGAATCTAACCCCTTGATAAATGTAGGATTTTATAAAAATGCTCTACGTATTCGAATATTTGGTTACTATCAAAATCACTTTTTATTTGTCCACTTCTGGTATGTGCATCATCCACAAATTTCTTTTTGTTATATGTTTCAGACTTATTGTTAGATATACCTACTTCCTTTCAGAAACTTCCAATCAGTTTATCAAATATTTGTATTAAATCAAAGTAACATTTTATTGTAAATCAAAAAATATTAATCTCAATTTTTGTGATTTTTTTTTCAGTATTAAAAATTAAAAAAATAATCTTGTCTGTAAAAATGTACATCGTATTTTCTAAGAGAATTGTAATTTTAATAAAACAAATTTTATGCACTTCATTTATTTATTACTACCACAGGACAGCTACGTTCCATCCACGTCACTTTTGTTTCTTATTATCAGGAGACCTGGGGGGTGATTATGTAACTCAGTTACCAACTCAAAATGGATGAATGTACATCGAATCGCTGTCAAGTGACGTTTTGTATTTGCTATCTCCAGTGACCAACATAAATACGATAGAGATAGCAAACACAAATGACGTCATTTGATATACACTTTTACAGTTTGAGTTGACAACTGAGATACATAATCACCCCCCTGTATGCTTGTTCGCTGACCTCTCACATTTTATTTTTGCACTTGTGACTTAAGGGTTGTGTCAATTTCGATAGTTTTAAATAAGCGTCCATAAATAAAATAAAATAATGGTACTAAAATATTACATTTTTGTAGTGTCAATTGAAACAAAGTTATACTATGTTTAATTTATTTTTCTTCAACATCGTGCATTTTCCTAACAAAACTTTGCAAACATAGATATCATAAAGTATGTTTACTTCCAACGCAGGTCATAAATATAAACTTGATAAAGTAACGGCCTCAGACCACTACCTTGCGGTAGCATAAATTAAAGCATTGTACATTAACTAAATTTATTTTTCTCCAATATCATACATTTTTCTAACGATTTGTAATAGTTCGCTTAAGTTGATGCCAGTCTTGGCAGAAATTCCAATAACATCCACTTCCTGTTTCATCTCTTGGTATGCATCTTTAGCCTCTGGCAAATCTATTTTATTGACTATTACACAGCGAGGTCGCTGTGCCAAAACCTTGTTGTATTGAGTGAGCTCGTGGTCTAGAATCTCATATTGATTTAGAGGATCGTCCGAACCGTCTAAGAGGAAGAGGAGACCTCGACATCGCTCTATGTGCTGAAGGAATTGTATACCTGAAACAACATACCTATAGAGAATGGAATTCCAATTGGCTTAAAATATTACTATATAATATCTATTAAATGTTACAATTTTTATATCTATATGTCGAGGGGCTAGCATACACGTCTTACTACACCGATCATCCAGGTCGATTCCCGACGGAGCAGGCATTTGTGTGATGGACATTCAGATGTCTGCATAAGTGAGGGTTTATTTAATTTACTCAGATATCTATGTAAGTATTTCTATGTATTAGAACCGTTTAATAACACCCATAACACAGGCATATAATACTTTGGGATAGATAGATTCTCTATGTAACTTGTCCATGGATATTTATCTACTCCAAGAAAGCAGGCGTATCTTATAAAGCCGTGCGTTGCCAACTTAAGGATGGGATGTTATAGTTCTTCAGTAAGTTAATAAGCTACATAACAAAAAATAACATACACCGCCGTTACAACCAATTATGAAGTTATAAATTTAAATGTTTTAAATCGCAAACTTTGGGTAAATATAGACGAATAACTTATCCCAAATAACATATTTTTTAATGTATTTAAGTGTTGTCCCGAAATCCGGGACAAATGTCACAAAAAAAATTAATCCTAAGGAAGTCTCCGTTTCTTGTCTCTGTTCTTCGAAGTTTAGTCAAATAACTACCTTTTCCTATCACTAGGGATGAAACGATACGAGTAAATCCAAGTAGGAACTCGATACTTTTCTCCGATAGCAAGTACATTTTAGTGTCGATACTTTGAAATGAAGTATCGAGTAGGTATCCGTTAAAAGTACTCATATCAATAAATTGTATGGTTTACGGAAATTAAAATAATGGATGTTTATCTTTTAACATAGATAAAAAACGTTTATCGTAAATTCAAGTTTCTGAACAAATCCGAGGCTTAGTTTTGTGTAGTTAGCAGCCTTCGCAGTTGACAAGCTTGTTTGTCTATGCCCAAAAAGAGTTTAACAGGACATTTGCAAACGTTGATTTTCTTGAGCAGCACCACGAAAATGGACTTTTGTAGGTACTAGCGTTTACCCGCGACACTTATGGTCGGGAGTATCTCAAAATTTAATATTTTATGTTACAATATTATTAGTACTTTTTAATAAGGAATACCAATACTTGTTACGGTTTTCACTCGAAATTTTCAAAAAAACGATACGAAACTAGTAAGTATCGATACTCGACGACCTATACCAGTCCCTCAGTGGTATTGTTTCATCCCTACCTATCACTGGTAATCAGTAAACCTATTTTTACTATTATTCTACTATCAGGTAACATGGTCGTCACATCTCCGTTGGTTAAATTTTTTGATGACATATTATCTTTAATTTGTACTCTGGAAGAAAATTTTAAATATTATGTTTGCCTCTGCATATCTTTGTTAGTGCAATATGGAATTAATTTGAAGACATTTCTTACCTAGTCCATAATTTTTGTGTGAACCAGGAATCAAACCTGGCAAGTCTGCAATGGCCACTTGTTCATAGTCGTCGTATGGGATCATGCCTGAAATTAGTTTTTTTCAAACAATGCATACACATATGACGTTAATATGCTACTAAAGTAAATCTGAAATGGTAACACACGAAACATCACGTGAGGTTCGAAAGAGGGAAAGGTGAACCCTCAAAACTACGCAGGGGTTTAGATATCATAAGTATTTATTTTTTCATAATACTTTTTATGTGGCCTATAGACACCATTGATGTAAGGGCATCGCCATTTTGTGACCAAGATATTATGTATATTGTGCAAGTATACATAATATCAAGGTAAGATGCCCTCTGAGCAGGAACATGACAGTCATTATAGCGTCAGGAGAAAGGCGGTGGATCCCTACCCGGGCGAGTTGCTGCACAACAATCTATCACCGGTGCAAAATTACCTCTAGATGTTTCCGTTTCAATATTTAAGCTAAAGGTCGACTTGTGTTATAGGCATAACATCCCGGACTCAGGAGAGCGACGCACCTGTAACATCTACTGTATCAGGATAACTGTGTGCATGTTCGCTGACCTCTCACATAAAAAAAATAGTCTCCTGCCAATGGCTGTTTAGGAAAAAGATATACAGCTACAACAGTTAATTTGAAACTGATCCTTATATTCTGTGACCAAGAACTAATTTCTATGACTATAAACTGGCAGGATTTTTCTTTTTAACCGACACCAAAACGAAGAGCGTCTCAATTCGGCTATTTTTATTTTTTTTTAACAACGGCCAATAACAAACCTATTTTGATGACTTTTTTAGAAAGGTAAGTTATTTCTGAAGTGATCAAATGTTATTTTTTTCACGATCTGACTAGTAGCTGTCGTCAATAAATGACTATTGATGATGTAGTCAACAATATAATAATATCTATGCTTTTAAGAATAACTTCAAACTACTAGTAGCATGTTTACCTGTTTACATGACCATGCTCAGAATCATTAGCCATCTTCCGGAAAAATAATTATGAAATCACGACATACGAAAAGAAATACTTGGAATCGGTCTTTGCAGTTTTACTGCACTTAAATTAATACTAACCAGCTGTTTGTAAAATTAGATGCTACCTATTAAGAAATAGAGTAAAACATTAAAACAAATATATGGCACTAAATTGCAAAGTTTTACAAGATGAAGTGTAAAAGAATGTTATAGGACTTACAGAGAAGTCTTGTTTTAAATACATACTTACCTATATGCGGTCTCAGAGTTGTGAAAGGATATGGAGCGACAGTGGGCCTGGCTCTTGTGATGGCACGCAGGAGAGTACTCTTCCCAGCATTAGGGAACCCAATCAGCCCAACGTGGGCCATAGACCTGACTTCCAGGAAGTACTGGTTGGTCTCCCCCGTCGCCCCATACTCGGCTATACTTGGTGCCTGGTGATAAATACTTTTCTATAGAAATTAAAACCAAACAGACGGATTCTTTAAGTGAAATAAATAATACTTGCCAGTATAAGCATAACAGATGTAAATTTCCTAGTACAAAACGAGTTGGTCCGAGACTTCTGTGTATAGACCATCTGCCTTCCAGACAGGCATCTTGCTACTTTAAATGGATAATAACCAACAAGACTACTATTGAGTTCTTTACTGCAACTCGTCCTTGTAGCAATCCACTGCCTTACCTATTCCTGTCGCCATAACATCAGTGCTTGCCGTTGTCGTGTTCCGGTTCAAGGGATAAGGTAGCCGTTAAACTTACTATCTAACCTAACATCCTGGCCTCAGATTGACAACGCACCATTTCCATCTTTGGTGTTTCTAGGCGGCGTGAATATTCTTACCATAAGGAAATCCGTCTGCTTGTTTGCCTTCTAATATCATAAAAAATGTTTGTTTAACTTTAAACTTTACCTACCTGCTCAGTATCAGTGAGGAAGAACTTATTTCCCCTCCCACCTGCCCCCCCTCTTGCTGCTACAAACATGGCCCCTTCATCTTTTAGATCCCCTACTACCTGTCCTGAACTATTTCTTATAATTGTGCCTGAAAATAATTATGACTATATTCAATTCAATTCGTTGTCATTATTTCCTAGGCACAACATTTGTTACAGTAAGTCATTGAAATACATAATAACAATTTTTGACTAACACATACTGTAATACACTATTACAACCTTTAAAAACACCTAAGATCAAACATTGCAAAAAACACATATCAAATACATAAAACAGCATCCAAATGTATGAAACAAAACATGCAGGTAGTTAAAAAAAATATAAATGAGGTAGACCAGGTTACAATATAATAATAGCACCTATTTCTTAGCAAATACATACATACAATCGAAATTCTGTTGTTCCAACAATCGGCAAAACACCATTAAAAAAACTTGATCAAGTGGTTAGAGTACAAATAGCCAAATATTAACAAGGCTCAAATTATTTCCGATAACAACATGCATTTTTGAAATGAACATAAATGTCCTTATTTCTAGGTCTAGGTGTCAACTAAATTTATTTCAGTATGTAAGTATTTCTGTGTACTGTTATTTTTTACTAAACACCCATATAATTGAAGTATTTTAGTTATTTGTAATATCTAGTAACTGATAATCTCGAAATAAGAAAAAATCAGTAACCATTCCAGAACCATCATGGTCATGTCACTTTTCAAACAAAAAATCTGCATCAAGATCAGTCCATCTGTTCAAAAGTTATGCCAATACACGCACACACCTTTCATAAGTGGTATTTACTTAGTAATCAACCTTAAACAACATTACCTAATGGAACTTGAACTATAATATGCTCAGCATTCTTGCCATTGCAGTCCTTGTTGTATCCTTTTTCACCATGCTTTGCTTGCAGAACTGTGTGGCAATGATTTAAACTTTTCTTTGAATGTGATGCCTTGAAATATTAAAACAATAATTTAAAATATTATTTGACAAAGTATACATATTTGTCAAACCCTTAAGTAAACATCTTTGCACCTTGGTATTGCAGAATCCATAAATCACAAATATTGAGTTGAATATATCTGTGTGATGGAGTAATATCATTTAAAAATGGGTAACTACCCTTACCCAATGCCACTATTAGTAACCCTAAATTTGTGCGGCGTGATTCTATAACGTCCACGTTAATAGATATAAAGTACTAATCAGGAGGGTTACCATAAGCTGTTAAAACAATATTATTTTAATAATATTTAATAACATTGAAGAAAGACAATCTTAAGACATATGCCATAAAGTTGTATATATAAGTTGAGATTTAGCGTTATGGAAATAATATCGCTATAATCTTTCATGGTAGGGCCCATAAACTGTTTGTTTTTTAGACGAGTATATATATAGGATTATCAATTGTTTCTCTAATAGTATGCATCACTCAAATTTCAATCATTTACTTAATGAATATGCTATTTTAAAAGATAAACAACACATTTTTGTGTATAAAAATAAAGAATGAAGGTTCAGATGCAGGGTAGGTAATCACAGTAGATTTGTTAAGTACCTACCTGGAATATAACATGACCGCCGTGTCCTCCATCCCCTCCATCAGGACCAGCATGCTCCTTGCACCACGCACTAAGGAAAGATATACAACCGTCACCTCCATTTCCTCCCACAGTCCGAACTCTACAAGAGTCTACATAAAATTGTAAAGTATTTCTAGTAGATTTCGCCTTTAAACTCCTTAAAGCTTTTGGAGTATATTCTCCTGAATAAGAGCGAATAGATGGAGAGTTTAAATTAATTTTCAAACTTCTAAATAAATAAATAAGTCTCATTTTCAGACATTTATTTATTTATTTCATGTTCTGATTTTTGTATCATTCACTTCACATTTGTCAAATCACATTGACGTTTAACAAATTTTGAGGTGTTGACATTTCGGGTTCCATCCTCTTCTTTTTAGGCAATAATCATTTTTAAGAATACTTCTGCCACATCAATTTACAAAAGTAATACTAAAATATTTAGGAATATTTATATTCCTTGATGTGTGGGCAAATACCAAAAAAAATTACTTTTGAGCCATTGCTCAAATGTCCTACGGTTTGTAGCTCATATAACTTTAGGTTGATGATATCAAAACACTATTAATTGAACAATATCATATAAGTTATTAATAAACTAGTTATTACACAATGAAAAACGTAATGAATAACAATATAAAGCGTACATATTCGCAAAATAAAATGACAGAGAAGCGATTTCTTGACTGTCTCACCCTTCTATAGTAAAGTTCTATACGCCTATTTTCAAAGTTATTCAACTTTATAGCTGAGAATATTGTGCTATTCGATGTCTTTGTCTTGCTAATTTGATATAACACCTAAATTATAACGATTTACAAATTAAAATGATAAGAAATGTCCGTTTAATCCCAAATCTCAAAATGACGATAGAGGAAAATTCCCTTACGCTACGACAAAAAAAAAGTGATTTTTCACAATATATTTCTGCTATTTTTAATTTGTAAGCCGCAGTAGCGTCGTATAACAAGAAGTGAATGGTTGAGCGTCACGTTGGACTGTTTTTGGAATCCACTACGAACGTGATATTTATTTTGATATTATCGACTTATAATTTACTCAAAATAATTGCTAATGTTGTCGTGGATTACTTTGAATACGTAATATTTGTTAGAAATAGTATTATTAAAACTTCATTTATTGTTTTGTTTCAACGCATGCATCATACGTCACATCCAAAACGCGACGTGTTGTACTAGTGGAACTTGAAATGTGACGTAATGGAACTTCTAAGCATAGGTTACATTATGGATTTATTTTATTACACTCTTATATCGATGATGAATATGATACAATTTAAACATAAGTAGGTAGACACTTATGTTTAAATTTTAATACCATTCGTGTTTTTAGATAAGGTGCGGTTTTTAACGCTTAACGAACAACAAGGGTAGTATTTGTTTGACGTGTGTGTGTCTGTCTGTGGCTCTAACGGATAAACCGATTTGAATGCGATATTTTTAGTAAATAGGTTTTTGCTCGAGTGTGCTCTGCTATTTGAAAAAAATGGGATTCTTTTTTTAAAGCTTTACTAAAAACAAAATTGTTTACAGAAATCGTCATGGATATAGAGAAAAATAAAACAAAATCCAGAAAAAAATGCAACACATAAGAAAAAAGAGCTTGAAAGATTGAAAAAACATTCCAAAAAGATAACAGAACTTACTGAAGAGGAAAAATAATTAAGAAGGAAACATTGGCGGGAGCAGAAACGAAAACAAAAAAAGAAAAATGCACAGAATAAAACATCAAGACAGCAGCAGCAGTCAACTGCAGTAGCAGCCACTACTTCAAAAATAACAAAAACCAAAAACATTCAAAACAAATACAGACGTTTAAAGTACAATTATAACGTGGCTTTGAAGTAAATTGAAACATACAAGACAGCCCTCAGCAACATTAGGAAAAAGCTTTATAGAGAGAAAAAACTGAACAAAAAAAAAACACAAACTTTAACAGCTGAAAATGAAAACCTCAAAGCACGGCAAGAGGTTATGGAGTTAGCGATGCGCGGTGAATACATGAATTGTAAAAAAGCTACTGAAAAAAGAATAATTAAAAAAATTGCTCTAAAAATTGGGCATACGGCTAAAAATAAATTACTTGGACTTAGAGGCTGAATGAGAAAGGCTAAATTAAAAATGAAGACCATAAAGAAAAGCGTCGCTGATGAGTTTGAAGGATTTTTTTGTCACTGTCCTGTGGCCGAGGTGTACATTAATGTGCAATCTCCTTTTAATTTTTCTGCTGCGTTTGCTATTTGAAACTCGAAGTGAAATACAGAATGGTGGACTTTACTTCATAAAATTCATTTACTGCCGACTATAATATTATTATTATTTTTTATGATATTAGAAGACAAACAAGCAGACGGATTTCCTGATTTTAAGAAATTCACGCCGCCTAGAGACACCAAATTGGAAATGGTGCGTTGCCAACCTGAGGCCGGGATGTTAGGCCTCGAGCAAAGGTAAGTTTACCGGCTACCTTACCCTCCAAACCGGAACACGTCATGACGTTATGGCGGCAGGAATAGGTAAGGCGGGTGGTACCAATCCAGGTGAGACGCTGCGAAACTCTGCCACTTAGTCAGATGTCACGGTGTTAGGTTAGGTTAGGTTAGCCTAGTTACCGTCAGGTAAGCCTGTGCTCCCCTTTTACGAGCTGCCTGGCATGGAAGGCAGAGGTCTATTCTACAAAGGAGCCAGGACCAACACGGGGAAAATCTAATTCAAAAATACATTTGCATTAAATTGCATTGATTATTGCATTTACCTATGTACAGTACCGACTCGCTTTGAAAGAAAGACCATGCTATGCCGCTGAATGGAGGAAAGTAAAACAAAGTATTGTAAAATATTTATTATGTTGGAGCAGCGTTCGTGTGCTTGTCTGTGACGTCCTGTGCGTGCGAGCGTGCGCGGAGGTGTACGAGGCGCGTGTGGTTGTAGAGCGCGGCGTGGTAGCCGAAAGCGGCGGGGCACCGGCCGCACACCAGCGGACGCTCACCCGAGTGGGAACGCAGGTGGCCTTCCAGGCTCTTCTTGCTCTGCCGTACACAAACATCTTTTTGTAATAACGTTTAAGAAAATCAGGCGTACTTGCTCCACGCAATATAAGCCTTTGTTTTACGTCTTACAGTTGAAATTTGCTTGCGTTTTGCAAATCAGTGAGTTTTTTGTAGGTTCTAAAACTTCTCGGTTCACTTTTGGACGTCAACTTACACGCTAGTCATTGCTCTACTTACTTACTTTTAGAGTAAGTAAGTAGAGCAATGAGATACTCTCCCGCACAGAACAAGACAAACTGAAGCATATAAAATTATAGCAACAGAAAACGGTAAATTGGTACCTATTAGGGCGAGATGCCGTCACCAGTAAGTATAACACTTACTGGTGACGGCACTGATATAAAAATGGCCCACTGCTTGTTCGTTGTCAAGAGAACATAAAAAACCTAGTCTTAAGCACAAAATAACTAAAAATTACAAAATATTTGGTACAGATGAAGAACTGATGTACAAAACTTGAATCTTAACATGTGTAGGCTCATATTCCACTGCGCGAGTACTTAAAAATTCACTTGATGGAATTCCATTATATACACCCTTTTTTGTAGTAAACACTTGTACTTATCAAGAGTGACCAAAACGGACTCACTCTACCTGCACTTCTGAATTCTCACCTGCACTCAGTTGGACAGCTTACAGGCGACGGCATAGTGCTGAATCTTATTAATTAATGCTCTTATATCGTCCTATATACGTCACCTGGTGGTGCATATGGCCCATCTATTTTTGGCATGGGCCTGTAGTCTATAATATTTACTTATGGTGAAACTTTTACTTAAAAATGTGAAATGTCCATTTATACTAACGGTATATGTTTTCCCGCAAAGGTGACAGACGTGGTCGCGGCGCGGACGGCCCGCGCGGTGCGACACGCGCACATGCGTGCGGAGCACCGGCCGGGACGAACAAGACTGGACAGTGAAATTAGTAATACATTCGATTTTTTTTTAGAAACAAGCTTGTGAAAAAACTCGAGCATATCAATAAAAAGCGTTCCTCAAATTTCCATAACATTCAAATGGAAGAAATACATTTGTTAAACAGAAAAAGTTATTAACACGATTTTGAGTGTTAATTTTAACTTTTACTTAAATTAGTAAAATACATTTACTAAAGAATTTCGGAAATCATTTGCTGAAACTATTTCAAAAATGAAAATTTTAAAAACTATTTTTTTCAATATGAAATTTAAGCTGTATTTCACTAAAATCAAAACACAAAACAATTCCAATCTACAAAACTTTCATAATATAACAAATATACATACAAAATCGCATCCGGGCACGGTGCATGAAATCGGTGTGAGTTTTAGATGAACTGCGAGTTTATGTTCCTCCAAACGAACCGCTTTGGCGAACTTCTTATCGCAAGTGTCGCATGCGTATCTATGATTAATGGGAAAATTATTAATTTTAATTTGTTTCAATATTCAGCTAGTATTCAGCGGAAATTGAAAAATATTAGAATTCAAACTTTCAATAAATACAAATATCCCTGGACAAGTTACACAAATTTAATCTAACCCATAAGTAAGCAAATTGTATGCTTGTATTATGGTTGTTAGTTAACGATACCAATAAATAGAAATAAATAAATAAATGTTCCTGGATAAATTACACAAATTGAATCTAACCTCAAAGTATTATATGCTGGTGTTAACGAAAAATGAAAATTATTTATTTGCGGAATATGTGTGTTGAAAAAGTTGTTACAAAGATATTTAAGAATACAACATATTCTACCACATTGTGTTGTGCAAATATTTTATTAAATTTACACAAAATTAAATATTTACATACATTTTAACATTTAAATCACAGCACTTTTTATAGTTTTAATAGACATTTTATTTATTTATATGTTTAGTAAGTTTTATAATTTATTACAAATAAATTTAAAGGTAAATTGATTTTAATCCTATCTACAGTACATCGTTAGTCAACGATTCTAATCTATGTATTAATACGTGATGCTAAAACTTTGGACCCCTTTTTACGAAAATTGCGTGGACGCAGGAGCATAAAATTTGGCACACTTATAGTTTATGTGTTGGATAAGTGCAAAACGCTAATATTTTTCAAAACATCACCCACACTACCATGCATTTGACACACACAAACAAATATATTGATGTTGGCGAAAAAAGATCACAGATGGCACACTAACTATTCAGGAAACAAAGTAGTTGGTCTTGAGAAATGAAGATGGCGTTGATTGGTCGGTGAAGTTAGTTTTTTTTTTGGAATGACGAATGTGTTGCCAACCTCGCGATTTTTACAACTTCACCGGGCTTTAAATGAAGTTAGGCGTGTACGCTCGCCACTCGACCAACGAGACGGTCGATATTCCGACCGAATCGAGGAGGTTAATCGTGGGCACAAACGTTTCCACAATACTTATTAAATATTATTTGTAAATGCGAAAAATAATATTTATTAAAATTAATTTCGCCTATGCACATTTATCAAACTGCTAAGACTTTTATCATTCCAATTCCATGTTGGCAACGCATTAATGTCTTTTGTGTGTTTATATAGCGTGTATTTCTTACTTTAAGAAAACCCGTGGGACTATTTGCCTTCCACTGTAACAAAAGTAAGTAAAACTTAAACAAACAAAATCAACTACAATTTTGCAACAATACATTTTGAATAAAATATACTAAAATAAAAATTAGAAGACCACAAACTATTTGTGTCTCTTATGTTTATACATATCTTTATACCAAGATGCTTACCGGATAGGCAGAGAGTATCGAGTACCAAACCTGCCTAGTTTCTCCACGTTACTCTTTTCATACAAAATTTTAATTACACTTATTCTGTTTGTCAATCTTTTATCTATCATTATATCGCAATAAAACTGCATAAACCGACTCCAACTATTTCAGTAGGTACTACGTCGCCATTTGATAATTATTTATCTATAGATAGCAAAATGGTTCAGAAATGGGCCCATGTAAATTTAATTAACGTTCTTCTAGTCATTTTTGAGTAATACATTATATTGATGATTTATACAATGATCAGGTCATTAACATAAGCGAAAAATATATCCACTATTCTCTTCTCTGGGGGAGTTCTGCCGAAGTAAATACTATAGTTAGTTTACAAAAGAAAACCATAAGGGCAATTTATAAACTAGGCCCAAAAGTTTCCCTGGGAGAAAAATTCAAAGAAATCAAAATTGTAACTGTAGCATCCCAGTATATCTTTCAAAATTTAATGTATGTTCACAGAAATTCAAGTTCGTTTAAAAGAAATTGTGATATACACTGTGTCAATACAAAGAATAAAAATAATCTTGCTATGCATGTGTCTCGCCTCCACATAGTAAGCCATTCTTTCATGGGCCAATATATACGGTTTTACAATAAACTTCCCAATCATATGAAAGTACTTCCAAGCAATAAATTTGTGTTCAATGGAAATTAAATGATAAGTGTAATTATACATTAATTATTGTTTACATATTTTAAAATAAGGAAAAAAGACAAGCCCACTGAGTTTCTTGCCGGATCTTCTTAGTGTGAGTCGTTCCGCTCCGGTGGAAGATTTATTATTGCTAGTGGTCGCTCATTGTTCTAAATTCGACCATCATAAATTTTAATATCTTGTTGATAAGAACGCCATCTTCATTTCTCAAGACCAACTACTTTGTTTCCAAACTTTTTAGTGTGCCATCTATGATCTTTTATCGTTGTCATCAATATATTTGTTTGTGTGTGTCAAATACATGGTAGTGTGGGTAATGTTTTATTTATTGATTTAATGTACTTTATAAGCATTCTTATTGAAAAATATTAGCGTTCTGCACCTCCTCTACACATAAACTGCCAAATTTTATGCTCCTGCATCCGCGCAATTTTCGTAAAAAGGGCAACACTTATTAATATAAAGATATAGACGCGTCACAAGTGTCTCTTGTAGGTTAACGTGAAATAAAGATAATTTTTAATTTGGCTATTACGTGTAACTTAAAAACAACTAGTCGGATCATAATAAAATTAAAATGGGAACACCTCGGAATTATTACATATATTTTTAGAAAATAAATCAAAATTCGTTGGCCACTGGCCGAGTAATCGCGTAACAAAGATACAAAAAAACCGAGCTGAGAACATTCTGCGTTTTGGAGTCGGTTCAAAAAAGGTGTCAAACATATAATCTCGAAATTTTGAAATTGGTTCAAAACATAAAGCTTGAGACTTACTTGAGCTTGGCCGGATCGATGTGTTTGAGGTTATACTTCATGTGTTGGTTGTAGGACATTTGATTTTTGAAGTTCATGTCACACTACAAAAATATATTACGATCATTAAAAGAAAGCCTCTATCTCGAACCCTACTTATTTTTATCCAATCAAGCAAGGGTCGCAATCGGTTATAAATAACAGCTTGCTGTAAGTCCAATTCATTCATAGCGTACTATTTTGCCTGTTTTGTCAAGCCATAATACTTTTTGGCGGGAAATTGCAAATTAAATAATTTATTTGGATTTAAATACGATAATTGATACATATTAAGTACAAGCAAAGTAAAATTGCAATAAAACCTATTGCAATTAATTAATTACCTTGTCGTGATTTGATAATCATTTATTTGAAAGACGGCTAATGTTTCAGGATGGTCCCACATACGTTTTATCAACATTCGATTAGGTAGTGGTTTCTGACTTATACTTAATAACGCACATTTTTTTGTCTACTCATTAATCGTCTATGGCGATCTTAGATAGACGAAAACTAATTGGATTACGACAAAATTAATAAAAAGCCACGGATCAAGCTCGGGATCATCTACCTACCTTGACCTACCTTTCGTAAAAAGAACCAACAAAATCCGTTATAACCTTAGTAATCGCGTAGCAAAAAAAAGGGGTTGCACTCCGTGAGTGCCGGCAGAAGTGAAAACTTGGATATTAACGTTGTGCATTTTTGATATTTTGGAATGGTTAGGGAATAATTTTGCACGAATTGCTTTATTAGTATGAAAATATTATAATTTATGTGGTAGAATACAATATTCATTTATTCCGCTCTCGCACACAAACATGACAACACGAACATTCGCGCAAGCGACCTACGCCGTCTTATTCGCGCAAGCGTCCTGCCACGTGTCCTGACGCGAGTTTAGAAGTTTACACCCATTCCAAAAAAAAAGTGCGCAACGCCGCTAAAGAAGTTTTCACTTCAAAAACATAAAACAGTCAAATTAATAACCTCCTCTTTTTCGAATCGTTTAAAAACAATAATTGTAACGTGTATTAGTTTGTCTGTAAACAAAGGGTTTAAAACGCTATTGTTAATATATTTAATATAGTTAACACTTATTTTTATGAAATTTTTGTATTCCGCATGACGATGTCATCGCCATTACGCCAAAATAAATGCATTCAGTTGTATTTTTTAATGGTTTAATAAAACCAATTCCACCGAGCATTTTTTTAAACTACGAGTAACGCTCCGTTACCTTTGAGCAAACTACAAATGGTTTAACTTACGGATAATGTTTCGTTGATTATAGGTACCGACCATAAAAAATCTGTCGTTCGAGTAAACTTACGAATATTTGTTTTGAAACCCTTTCAAATAACAGCACTTACTTACTTATTATGAGCTTAGAAGCTTAAAAACTTTGGACAGCGCCTCTACTGGAAAGTAATAGAAATAAATTTTCAGAGCAAAAGCACTATAGATTTTAATACGTGTATTATCCAATATACCAAATCACGACATTAGCTCTTTTTTTAACGATTTTTCATAAAGAAAGGACTGTACCTCATAACAGTATAGGAGTGCAGAATCCTGGTGCGTGACAATATGTATTTCCATGGCCTTCTTGAACAAGAACTTTTTATCGCAGTGCGGACATGTGTACTCCTTCTCGCCATTGTGTATACTGAGAGAATGAGATAAGAATACATTTATTCATGCTATTATTTTATAATAATGGAAGGAAAACAAGCAGACGGATTTCCTGATGGTAAGAATTTCAAGCCGCTTAAAGACACCAAAGGTGGTCATGGTGCGTTGCCAAGCTGAAGCCGAGATGTTAGGCCTCGAGCAAAAGTAAGTTTACCGGCTACCTTGCCCTCCGAACCGGAACACGTCAACGGCAAGCGCTGGCGTAATGACGGCAGGAATAGGTAAGGCAGTAGTACCAATTCAGGCGAGTCGTTGCGAAACCCTACCGCGTAGTCAGAAGTCGCGGTGTTAGTGACGGCAAGCCTATGCTCGCCTTTTACGTGCTGCCTGGCATGAAGGCACATGGTCTACTCTGCAAAGAAGCCCGGACCATCACGGGGAAAACTACTATTATAATGTAATGTAATATAGTAAACCCTTTCTCGACTAAACCACTAAACCGATTTCTATGAAATTTCGAGCGGAGATAATTGAAGCTGATTGAAGATCCTGACAAATATCACTCTAGTGATCGGAACAAAAACTAATAAACTCAATTTTATCACAATTTACCATATCATATATTACCTCTGTGACCTGAGAGGTCATGGGTTCGATCCCCGGGTCCGGCAACAAACGATTATAATCTTGTATTAAAAACAATGTTCGGGATTGGATATGTACCCTGTTGGCGGAAGTTTGCTACCTATCACATTGTGGAATTTAGTGTCTTCAGCCCGTTTAAGGTATCCTGGTCCTCTGTTCTCTGTCTACCTTTTTAGGGATGCGGGCTTCAAAATACTTAATATAAATCATAATTATTCATATCCAAAATACCGAGTATGGAGGAGAACCAAGAAGGAGAGTATTATCACAATTTATCTTACAAAAGATGTGATCGGAGTGAAGTTTTGTCTCTGAAGGTCTTCCCGCACTGCTCGCACTTCTGTCGCTCCGCGTGCGTTTTGAGGTGACTGCGGAGTTTTCCTAACGTTCTGAAATATGTTATACATTATTATAAGATTCTAATAAACTACCTAAATAAGGCTATACTCTTATAACCTTAAAAAAATCAAACACTCTTTGAACACATGTTTATTAAAAACTGTTTGATGATTCCCAACCACATACTGCCACGTCATTCACGTGTTACTGGTTGGTTAAATTTTTTTGACAGTGTTTAGTTAAACAAGCGCCTAATTGTTTTTGTGGTAAGGCCGTATTCATCTTGTTAGTGCTAGTGTTAACGCTTGTGTTATGGGTGTCTATAAGAATACATGGAAATATTTAAACACTAGGATAAGTTTAATAAGCACCAAGACCCAGAAATACAGACATTTGCAAGGTTTATCGCACAAATGCCTGCCCCTATCAAAAATCGAATCCGTCGGTACTTGTTTAAAGTTGTCAATAATTTGAAATCGGCGCGGTTACTTGCAAGACGATTCATACTTTGTTTTTTGATCATTAGCATTAAATGCTAAAAGCACAAAATATATCATTTGTAGTTTATAAGTAACTCCTATATTCATGGTATTGAATGGCATTCAAAGCGAAACAGAATTAAATAATAACATAAAATACACGATAAAAAAAAACAAAATTTCTAGCGAGTATAAATCCAAAGAATAACCTTTCCAAGAGATATAAAGTCCGTAGGGTTACTCTTAGCTCGGTTTATGCAATATTGGAAATTGGAATCGCGTATGCCATTTTTCAGGTAACCTTGAACACGATACCGGCGAATTAGAAACATTTAGTTAATAGTAAACAATAAATATTAAAATAAAATATTATCGGAATAGTAGAATTTATTTGTAAGAAAATAATAAGTTCAAAAGTACCTAAAATGATATACGATCCCAATTTCCAATTTCATAAAGAGTAACCCTACTAATAGAGTACTTTAAAAGGCGGTATACCTTTGATCACGGTATACTCACGGTGCGCAGTGTCCGCACAGTTTGCAGGTGTGCGTGGGCGTGCCGGCGCCATGTTCCCTGGCCACGTGGTCGGCCGCCACGGCCGCGCGGGAACTTAGCGCCCCGCACCACACGCACCGCCAGCTGACCGAGGACACGAAAAGGTCATGCGTTTTTTTATAAAATAGAACAAGCAAACAGCCCTTCTGATTGATATCGTTTTAAACACCGTCAGCGCCCTGGGCAAAATTTATACGATGTCGCCTTAACGAAGTTCAAACTCATACGAAAATACGCAAATACTACAAATAATCTTTTGTGTCGTGTTCTTTTTTTTACTAGTCGGCCTCGCTCAGTGAATTTGTAAACGCCCTGGGCCAACCGCCTAGCCGCTTCCTACCCTGAAACCGGCACATCATTACTGGTCTCTATATAATGGCCGAAATCTTAGACCAAGTGTGCAAGTCCACCAAGGCACGCGAAAATAGAGCACTCGGAATACTCATGCGACAGGAATAGGTCAAAAGACCGGGTCAAATTAAATAGGTACAGGTTTTCCAATTGAGTATAGTGAACTTAAGTATTTTAAGTAATAATTAAATTAAATACAGATATTTTAAGTAAATACTTGTATTTAGAGAGTATCCCATATCCCCGAAAAGGTAGGCAGAGACACAACCATGGCACCCTCGACTAACCGAAGACACTAAATCCCACAATGTAATAGGTGGCAAGCCTATCGCCAACCGGGCACATTTCCATTTCCGAGCAATATTTTTTTTATTAGAAAATTGGACCGACCGACCCGGGATCCGAACCCGGGACCTCATGCAGTCAAGTACAACAACTGAACCGCTAGACCACAGAGGCGATTGGTTGGTATTTAAGGTTTAAATTTTTTTTTATGATATTGGAAGGCAAACAAGGAGACGGATTTCCTGATGGAAAGAAATTCACGCCACCTAGTACTTACCTACTAATAAAACTTACGCGCCCGTTGATCTGGTGTGTAACTTCACTTGTGCTAACAAAAAACGCCAGATCAACGGGCGCGTAAGTTTTATTAGCAAGAAGGTATATATTTAAAGGAAATTGACGTGATATTATTAACTTTAGGTTCTTACAAAGCGAAGAGCCGTATGCTTGTCTCTAATTATGTACTTCTTATACTTATTACTACATTTTTTCTGTGATAGGTCAGCAAACAATATGCTTCCTGACGGTAAGGGACAAACGTGGCCTTTAGGCACCGTACATGCTACAGATGCGTCGCTGTTCAGAGACCGGGATGTTAGAAAATTGTTCAAATTGTGCAAAAAAAAAAACACCACTCGAGGAATTAATTGCACAGGACTTACCGCCAGTGGGCTTGTTAAAAATGACCTATATTTTAATCAGTGCATAAATAAAAGTCTTTATAACCGACTCCACAAAAGGAGGAGGTTTCCAATTAGGCTCTATGTTTGTTATGCGTTTACTCGGCCAATAGCAAATCGATTTTGACAGTTCCTTTTTAGAAAGGTAGGCTATTATTCCAAAATGCTGCGGTATTGGTTTTATCAAGATCCGACAAGTGGTTTTTGAATTACACTTTGTACACTTTTCCATTTTGTGTTGGCAACTAAGATACATAATCAGCCCCCAGTACGTCAGCATAATATTACTAAAACTACTAGTAAAACATTGACAGAATTATGTAGGACCACCTCGGAATCATTTTCTATATGTCGAAAAGATAATGATGAATTCGCGATGCGGTACGTAATGAAATATTTGGAGTCGGTTTTTGCAGTTTTCAAGGTCATGATTATTTGAAGTGAACTTTTTTAGAATTATGTGATATTAAACATAGTCGGCATACACTAACCGATTTTAGAGCCTAAAAATTAGGGACGGGTTTGTACATTTATTAGCCAAAGTACTAATCATAATTTGTATATATGTGTGTGGCGTATACAGGGTTACTTTGAAAGAACCGGCCAAATTATAATATATAAACTTATTTTTATATAAGGACGCAAGTAAAGGCCTAAATGGCAATGCATTTCAAATATTATTACAAAATTGTAATAGTTACTTTAAAGAAGCCTCATTTTTGGCTTTGTTTATTGATTTTTCGCGAGCCTTTGACACCCTTGATCACAATGACGTCACCAGCTTGCGAATGCGACTGCGGTCGTTGGGAACCAGTTTTACGTTTTGTTAACGTTACAACCACTCATCTTGTATTTTGTGTGGGATAAACATTATAATTACTTCATAGATCGAAATTGTTTTTGTTTCCGAATGAATAAATTTGTCTTAAAATTTGGCAGGCACTTTAAATGTCCCCCTGTATATGGTCTGTTTGCGTATAAACATAATTGGTATGTACTGACCGTAGCCGATGCCTGCGACGATGCGCGGCGAGCGCGCGTTCGTCCCGACACCGAACCGCGCACACACTACACGCGCACCGGCCGGACGACTGCACCACAACATCTTATTTTATTACAAGGTAAAATGCAAAGTATTTTCATGCCCGTATCCCTAAAGTATAGGCCGAGATACATTTACGGCAGCTACGATACGCTGAAGGTATTTAGTCTTACAATGTTATAAGCGGCAAACCAATTGCACTATTTATAGTGGGTGTATCATTATTTTAAAACGTATTTTTGGGAACGTCCGATTTTAAGCGTTTCAAAGGTATTGCGGGAGTTTTAAAGCCATAGAATATACGGTATAGTCGAGTAAAATCAGTTAATTTAGTTGGTACATTGTACAATTTTATTTATTGACGACTTCTGACTTTATATGACGGCTTCTAATTAATTTTGAACAATTGAAGTCCAATTTAGCGATACTCACTGGATCATGTTTCTTCATGTGGTCCTCGAGTTTTGAGCGGTGGTTAAATCCGAGCACGCACTCGTAGCAGCGGTAGTCATGGCGCGTGAACCTCGCGCTCTGTAGCGCGGTCTGACGTTCCAACTCCACCTAACATTAACAAACCCTATGTCTTTAGATTCAGAGAATTAAGTTATAAAGTGATTTAGAATTTATATTTTTCGTAGTCGGCACTAGATCGAATTATATTATTAGCACATGTACTTTTCCGCAATATATACAGGGTTCCATTTAAAGAACCAGCCGAATTTTGAGAAGGATGGGAATCGATAACACTTTAGACCTTTGAAGTAATTAAAAATTTAAAAAAAATTCAAATTTTAATTTTTATCCGACGCAATATACAAAATTTATAGTTACTACGTAAACAAAGCATTCAACTGGTTCCCGCCGACCGCAACTGCATGCGCAAGCTAGTGACGTCATGACTCGTACTAGGTATAACATAGCGTGACAACAGGCGAAGTATTAACGCGGACTATTTAAAAAAAAATTAAAAAGTAAATAATACATTTTGGCAATCATATTTAAAATGCATTATCATTTTTGACATAACCCTCTTGTATTTAAATTTTTCCAGCCCTTTGAAAGTAACCTTGTATACACTTGTTATAGTGCTAGATTCCTGCAGCTATATCGTCACTGCTTACCATTATCAAGTTCCGTGCTGAAAGTTAGGGTAGCTGGTAGACTTTCGTGGCGTAAATAGTGACACGCCTATCTAAAATGTCTGTTCAACAATCAAAGGAGACTCCTGCTCTTTGACTATGTCATACAAAACCACATTTTAATTTTGAACTAGACCGCATTTAAGTCCTGCAAGTGTTGTTGAGTCTACGAACTTTTTGGGCAGTTTGCTCAGGTCATCAAAGATCAGATATTCTAGATGTTGGAAACGTACACATGTACACTTTCTCTGTATATAGCAATATAGAGCACTCGGAATACTCATGCGACAGGAATAGGTCAAAAGACCGGGTCAAATTAAATAGGTACAGGTTTTCATATTGAGTATAGTGAACTTAAGTATTTTAAGTAATAATTAAATTAAATACAGATATTTTAAGTAAATACTTGTATTTAGAGAGTATCCCATATCCCCGAAAAGGTAGGCAGAGACACAACCATAGCACCCTCGACTAGCCGAAGACACTAAATCCCACAATGTAATAGGTGGCAAGCCTATCGCCAACCGGGCACATTTCGATTCCCGAGCAATATTTTTTTTATTAGAAAATTGGACCGACCGACCCGGGATCCGAACCCGGGACCTCATGCAGTCAAGTCCCACAACTGAACCGCTAGACCACAGAGGCGATTGGTTGGTATTTAAGGTTTATATTTTTTTTTATGATATTGGAAGGCAAACAAGGAGACGGATTTCCTGATGGAAAGAAATTCACGCCACCTCTGTAATATACTCGGTGTGTAACTTCACTTGTGCTAACAAAAAACGCCAGATCAACGGGCGCGTAAGTTTTATTAGCAAGAAGGTATATATTTAAAGGAAATTGACGTGATATTATTAACTTTAGGTTCTTACGAAGAGAAGAGCCGTATGCTTTTCTCTAATTATGTACTTCTTATACTTATTACTACATTTTTTCTGTGATAGGTCAGCAAACAATATGCCTGTACCACAAATAAGTTGTGACTACCCACACAAGTATATGCTGTCAAGTTTAAGGATGTTTTCGTCTATATGTGTGCAAAACATGACAATAGCTAAAAGTCCACTCATTTTCGTTTTTTGCTCGATCTGTACTTAGCATAACAATTACCTCTTCCCAGCTGAGCATGACCATTTCCAACTGATCGCTGCTGACATTCAGC